>JAGVVM010010250.1:0-19080 GCA_019149425.1 Psidium friedrichsthalianum | reverse complement strand
AATACTACCAATCCCTTTTTCTCCAATTATCATCCGAGGTTCCTGTTTTAAGCTGCGTCAACGGACAAAGTATAATGCATCCTCGTATTTCCTCCCTAAGCCTTGAAATTCAAATTCCTTTTAGGAGCCAAAAGGATGGTCCCATGTCTTGTTTATGCGGCTATAGATACACAAGCAAGATTAGTCGCCACACGCTATGCAGTACTCAGCCTTGAAAAATATAACCTTTCTTCATTTGATTTTACGTTATCTGGTAGGCTCACCTTTACGAAAACCAACAAGGCTAACAACGTTTGAGGTCAATTTGCGGTATAGGACGCTTGTACATTTGTTCTTGCCTGAAAAGTTTGGTTCACGTCTAAACTAGGATAGAGTTCCTTACCTAAAGTGATAAGAGTGGCAGGGACCAGATGATGCAATGAATTGAGGCACTTACATCTAGAAAGGTACTGTGTGACCTTAGATCGCGTATCGGTAAACGGATTCTGATCCCCAGAAAACTGATTCTGATTTAAAATGATTTTTCTGATTCTGTTCCTGGATGAGTTTTGGAGGAGAACCAGAAACACGTTTGATAACTGCCCACAAAAATTTATATTTTGAAAAACTGTTTTCTTTCTAATTTTAGGCATCATTGATGAAAATCGGGTTAACACAAGCATAATTTAAGCTTTTCTATTTTAGAAATTTCTAAATTTCTTTTTGATTTTTTTAAAAAAATTTTCAAATTTTTGTCAAAATTTTCGTATTTCTCTCTAAGCCTTGAAAGAATTAATTTTAGGAAAAAATGAATAGGTCCATGTGTTTGATGCGAGATTTCATTATGTCTGTGTGAGTGGTTAGCAAAACTGCATTTCTTTTTCAGAACAACTTTTTTTGATTCTGATTTTACATCTAAAAACTGCTTCTTATCTCTAAAACTGATTCTTGGGACAAATCCAGTAAATCTTGGAATTATTTGGTTTAGTCCAAACACGATTAGAATCCTTACCTAAATGTTTAAAGCCTGAACAGATGATGCAAGAATTGAGCATTCGCACTAGAAAGGTAGCGTGTCGTTACTAGTTAATCAAACGCATTATCTCTACTTGGATAAGTTGAATTTGAATTTGACATTTCAAGAGCCTCCAAGTCAGATTTGAAGACTTTTTCCGGCAAAAGAAAATGAAACGGGAGTACATTTTCGTCACTTTGTGCCTCTCGCTACGTAAGTTAAAACTCTGTTATTGGTAAAGAAGAAGATTGAGATTATGGGTTTGGAAGGTATCTTTTGCTCCTAGCTAAGTTGATCTTATCCGTTGGTAAGGAAGAAGATGTCAAAACGTAATTGTGCTGCGACGAGAAAAACCAAATCATATACTATTAGAGTTTGGTTGCGTGTTCTGCGATGACGCTAGACTTCCTTCCTCAAAGTCTAGAGCACCGTGTAGATAATAGGTCATTTCGTGTCCCACATTTGACGATGTATTTACAGACACACCACAAACAACTAATAAAGTTGCCATAGTTATTATATGGAATTTTTTTTTTCCAAAAGTCTTAAATTTATTATACTTTTTCTAATTCAGTTCTAAACTTTTTAATTTTGTCAATTGAATCTAAATCTTTTCAAGCATTTGCCAACAGAGTACATTCAGTCAATTTTGGTTGAAATCCAAAACAACAATAGTGCCAGCTGGAGATGAAGGCTGTAGAGCCTGTCTAGTAGCCTTTGTTTAGTGACACTATGTGGGACAAAACTTACCTAAATTATTTAATGTGTGATGAGGTGTATGGAATCATTTTGCCATTCCATAGGTCTGGGCGGTCCCTCTTCAAAGTTTGTTAGGTGCGAGGTTTGCTATAACTTTCTTCAAAATAAAGAAGGCACGTAAATTTTGAAAATCTGCGTAATATCGACGGAAAACGTGTATTGAGCGATTTTTCTTTTCTTTCAAAAATAATTTCAGGAGCTAAGATGGCCCCCTCGCTAAAAACGAGAGAGAAGAAGAAGAACCTGGTCGCCTAACGCTCCATATTTTCCCGCGCAGTTTTCAACACTAAGCTCTGGGTCGACTATTATCGTCAGAATTGACCGCAACCTTTGGAAATCTAATTACATGACCATTCGTTTTTATATATTTGAAAATTCTTTAAAAAAATAATAAATCAGACCCATCGTGAAAACGGACTATGCTATCAGGATCATTCAAGCTCCAAAGGAACCAAACATTAGTGTTTCTCGTGATAATATTTCTTATTGGCTTTTTTTTAATTCGGAGTGTAATATGCAGAAGTATAGATAGCGGGCGACGATGAAATCCCTACATGACCTCAAAATATTGAAATCATTGCTCTATTCGTAAAATTGGGTCGCTTGTTATGGACACTACAGGGTCCGTTCATAACAATTCTGTTTTCCTGAGAATAATTTTGAATAAAAATGATTTTTTTTCTAGTTCTGTTTTCAAGGGAAATGAAGAAGTAAAACTTTTTTGATTCGTTTCTATTTCAAATTGTTCCTTGGTCATGATTTTTTTTTTAGGAACAGAAAAAATTAATTAAAGTTATTAAATAGCTCTTTTATATTTTATTCGTGTTTTTGGGAATAACAGGCCCATGAAAACGGATTCTGTTTTCGGAAAGCCTAAGCATCTGAAGTGAGGAGATGATTGTCCTTTTCCACTCTTTCCCTTTCAAGATTTTCAACGTTTAAACTCGAACTGGAGAAAGATCTTTTGTCAAATTTGTTCGTCGCCATCGCCGTCGCCCATCTCGTCGTCCTACGGACCAGTACGAGATAAGGCAAAATGGCAATCAAAGCCTTACGGCACAGCAACTTTTACACGCTGACGTCAGCCGCCATGGTAGGCACCATGACGTCATCGTCGATGTATGAATCGTTGGTAAGAATTGAGAAAGGGCGAGTTCCTCTCTCGATTCATTCTCGAAACGACGCGCTACCGAACTGCCTCCAGACCATTTCCTTCTCAGTTTGGCCGACACAGGGTTTGGTGACGGATTCACTTACGTAACTCGAGATCTTCCCCCGAGGAAGGACAGAGGTTGAATGGAAGCTCGAATGAAATGTGTACATGAGAAATTACAAAGATTCTTTTCCTAATCACGGTGGACGGCCTAAACACGACGTTGGTAGCAGTCAGATTGAACTCGTTGTGCATTTCTCACGTGACGCGTGGCACGTTGATGTAATATTTAGTAGCATTGACACAATACGCAACACGCAAGATACGACACGACATGATCGACATGTGATTTTAAAAAAATAGAAAATTCTAACTCATTGAGATACGCATATTAAATATTATTTTATATATAATATCAGTGGTGAGTTTTTTCTTCTTCTATTAAGGGTTCCGATTATATATATATATATATTATTTTAACTAGCTAACTATATTAATTTTGGAGTGACTAGATATATGACTTAAGTATACATTTTGATAAATATATTTTGACCCATAATTTATTGAGAAAATGCTTAAAATTGATCATACGCATGTCCAAATGACGTGTCGGCATGCTGAATTTACGTGTCGCTGGTATAGTTTGGAGCACTAATCATGTGCCTGTCGAATGTCGAAGAATGTCGGAGAATTTCAAGTCAAACATGATATGAAAACTCTCGAGATTGTCGATGCGTTAGGGTAACGTGGTGAAAAACTTGTACAGTTTACAAGATGAATACGAAGTCATGGATTAGTGTTCACATACACGTTGACATTGAATATCTGGTCCAGGTCGGCAGAGGGTAGCGAAAAAATCAGTCCGCAGCTAAGTACTGTACTGTTACCAAGCACATGGCAAGAGACGTACTGATGGTATTCTTTGTCCACACCACGTTTCACGAATAACAAGAACTCAGCTCCCACGAGAATCGAAGACTTTTTGTTTTGCCAGCTCGTTTCGTAGGATGATGTTTCATCGTCTCATTTGCCCAACTCCTGTTCTTTCACGAGACCTCGAATTTCTTCCACACGATCAAACCTTCGGTTCTGTCATGTTTGGTGGGTTGTCCGCGGAATTGGCCGCTTCAATCATCTATATCTATATATTCAGAGATCCACAAGTTCTGTGTCCAGCAAAAATAAAATAAAATAAAATATGATCCTGCAGTGCTGAGCAATATGGCTCCAGCTGCAACTAAGCTCTTGCTCACCGACCTCGCCTCGGCATCGACCGCGTGCCCGACAATTACGTCCGGCCCGAGGCTGACCGCCCAAACCTCGCCGAGGTCGATGCCTCCTCCATCCCTCTAATTGATCTCCAAGGACCTCTTGGTCCCAGCCGTGATGATGTCATCAGACAGATCGGTCAAGCATGTCAACAAGATGGTTTCTTTCAGGTACGACATAAGCATGTTCTGCTGTGGGGTAGCTTAAAAAGGCTAAATAAGCAAAAGGGTCACTTAAAACTCGATATTTGATCATCCCGCGATGAGTTTTGCTCTGTCTCATGTGATTCTGCTCCACATTTTCTTTGGCAGATCAAGAACCACGGGATACCAGAAGAGATGATACAGGCCATCCTCAATATAGCCAGGGAATTTTTCCGGTTGCCGGAGAGTGAGAGGCTCAAGAATTACTCCGATGACCCGACAAAGTCGACCAGGCTTTCAACTAGCTTTAATATCAAGACCGAGAAGGTTTCTAACTGGAGGACTTCTTGAGACTCCATTGCTACCCTCTTGAAGAGTACATGCATGAGTGGCCTGCCAATCCTCCATCGTTCAGGTAATAAACAAAGCTTATTCTCAACGCGAGGTTTATTTATTTTGACTCAAATATTCAACATTAAGTAATGTCTTCTTCTGTTTTATCTTTTTGATCGAGGTCCATAAGGTTTCTGGCTATTTCATAGGCTTAAGATAATTACCATATGAGGTGGGGCTTGTTAGGATCATCGTACAATAATACGAAGTAAAGCGTAAAAGCGGCGAGAAATTAGAAATTGAGACATTAGATTTTATTCTGATTCACTCTTAAATTAGGGCTACGTTCAGCAGATGATTCACTATAATTAGCACCTCACACTTCTCGTTACATCTCTCAATCACAAGAGAAAAAGAATATATATTAGCAGTTATTTATGAGCTCAAGTCTAATTATTAATGAAAAAAGACGGGCTTAAATTGTAAAAGTCCTTTGACATCTAAGAGAGCAGCAACCCTTAAGACCCCTGTCTGCTCAACGTAAAGTATGACCCATGTGCTTTTTGTCGCAAGGGAGTATGAACCATGCACCTAGAGAGCTTCCTTCTAAATAGAGAAAAATATATAGACAGACATGATCTTTGTAATATTCAACCGTTGAAGATTCTTGTTGATCATGAGGATTTCCCAAGCTTTCAGTAGGGAATTTTGGAAAGTCAAACTTACTCACTATAGTTTTTAATAGGAGTGAGCGATTTTAGATTCCATATATGTTTCGCTTGAACTTACTTGTCTATACATGTTCTTTATTTTTTGAAACCTGAAATCTTTCCATGCATACCTTGGCACCTAAAATTGATCCTATCACAAGTTTCAAGGTTGGTTATAAGTTGCACCCAGGTTTCACTTGTACTTTTAGTTAAAACGATTACAGTGAAAAATAACATTTAATAATCACCACATGTTGCTAAAATTAATTGATCACAACTCAAATTTAGACATACAAAAATGTAAAACATTAACAAAGTAGAAGTTTCAATAATAAAGTGGTTCTGGATTATACATTCATCATTGGATACCATAGAATACCGCAGGATGTTGCGAAGACATATACCAAGAAAAAAATATAAGAACTTATTTCAAGTTTTGATTTCAGGTTCCACCTATCTGGAACTTAGAACCTGTCATAATAGGTTTCTTAATTTTTGGAACCTGGAACCTACCTCCATGCCTTGGAACCTGGAACCGATCAGTTCCACCGATCTAGTATTTCAGGTTCTGGGTTCTACCTTGAAACCATGCCCACTCCCTAGTTTTTGAAGTCTGACATTTGCCAACCAGAAAAGACAGGAACATCAAGAATCTCTCAACAGAAAAAATGTAGGACCCAGGCACACTTATCACCAACAGACAATACTGACTCAAATGGGACCTCGGCCACTCAAGAAGTTGTCGATTGTTTAACCGAACTTCAAGTGTCTCGCCGATATAATCCACGGGCACACTTTTAACTGCATTGCTGGTTCAATCTTTTGACTTAGCAGGAAGGAGGTCGGTGAGTATTGCACAAGAATAAGAGAAATGGTGCTCAAACTTTTGGAAGCCATTTCAGAAAGCTTGGGGCTAGACAGGGAATACATAGGCAAGAACTTGGGCAAGCATGGTCAGCACATGGCTATGAACTACTATCCGCCATGCCCGCAACCTGAACTCACCTATGGGTTGCCGGGCCACACTGACCAGAATTTAATCACCATCCTTCTTCAGGATGACATACCCGGGTTACAAGTCCTTAGGGATGGAAAATGGGTTGCTGTCAATCCCATCCCCAACACCTTCATCGTCAACATAGGAGATCAAATGCAGGTACTTTGGGAATATTCTTTTAAAACCATGTCCAATTCATGAAAAGTGGAAGTAGTGACTCTTTTAGCTTAGTACAAGAAACAAAACTGGCACAACTATTCTGGCCGATGAAGATTGATTCCATCGCACAAGTTCATTATTTGTTTTCCTATCAAGTCTTAGAACTGGACATGATTGTTGATTGAATCAGGTCATTAGCAATGACAAGTACAAGAGCGTGCTTCACAGAGCAGTGGTGAACTGCAACGCGGAGAGAATCCTCCATCCCAACGTTTTATTGCCCATCCCAGAAGCCCTAATTGGACCTGCTCACGGCTTGGTTGACCATGAGCATCCTGCGGTTTACAGGAGCTTCACTTATGAAGAATATTACCACAAGTTCTGGAACAGGGGACTCAGGACTGAATGTTGCTTGGACATGTTCAAGACACCCTCGGCTTAGGATTTATCTAAAACTAGTTTTGCTGTCTCAGCGTTGGTGTGGAGAAACATCAGATCGTTCACCCTACAAATAAGTTACTGTATCAACTTTCATAGACATCAAATGACATAGATGTAGCATCTCTAATTCACAACTCGAATCTATTTCTTTTCCTTCTGTAAGAACTCAATTTAAGGGTTTCTACCGTGAGGAAAAGTCATGCCGTATAGTAATCAAGAAAGTATTTTCTTATCATTTTCTTCTGCAAATGGATTTCCACCATTAAGTGACTAAATACAGATTGACCAAATCAGATAATAAGGAGGCAAATTTTCATCTCTACATGGGTAACGATGATTGGTCAATGACAATGCCGTTAGTCTCGATTAGTGTCATTTCTGTCTTGTCTCAGATTTTATTTTTTTGGTCGGACTCAGATGTTTTACTAGGCATGAAAACTCACCGATTTCATACCAGAACTCTTTGCTTCAACCAACAAAACAAACTTGATCTTTGACTGATCTTGACCTCGAGAAACCTAAGCAATTTTTCTACCATTTAGTTGCCGTACAATCACTGAGGGCATGCTAGACAATAATTTTAGGGAAAATTTCAAATAAGAGCCTTAAGTGCTTTTATTTTTTCAAATAAGGGCTTAAAATGGACATTGTTTCAAATAAGAGCCTGAAGTGCCCTTATTATATCAAATAAGAGCTTGAAGTGACTATATTAGTCTAAAAAAAGGGGGCTTGAATCACTTTAGTTGGGGTCATTTTGGTTATTTACTACTTTATTTTTTTTTTCTATTTTTAAGATATTTTAAAAAAAAGTAAAAGAAAAAAAAAACAAAGACACACAGGCGTCGTCGCTCTACCATTGATGGGGCGGCAGCTATGTCTGTAGGGGTCACTGGCACTTTGGTGAGGGCCAACTACCCCGTCGACCAAAGGCGAGGGCCCATGGCCCTCGACCGAACGTGGGACCCTCGCCCAAATCTGGAAAAGGGTCGCAGCCCTCTCTGTTGCCCCTCGCCTTTGGTCGGCGGGGTCGCCCACCATTATTGTTGTCCCATCGGCGACCTTGAGGGCTATCGCAATTGCCCTATAGGTTGAAGCCTCCAGCCTAATTTTTCTTACTTTTCATTTTTATTTTTTAATTTAATTTAACAAAAAATTTGATTAAATTTACATTTTGACAAAAATGCCCTTAATCAGCCGAAAAATTTGGCTGGCAAGGTCAGGCCCCTATTTGAAATAACCATAGCCACTTTCATGTCTTCTTTGAGACAATGATAACACTTCATATTCTTATTTTAAATAAAGTCTACTTCAATCCCTTATTTGAGAAAATTATAGCACTTTAGGCTTTTATTTGAAATAAGTTCTACTTCACCTACGGGCAGTTTCACCAGTTGAGAGTCCACAAGCTGCTGAGAATTCAACTGCAAATTCTCTTGCTGATTGGTCCAAGATCCAAGCTTGATCGTCAAGTCTCGGCGAAGTTCAAATTAAGAAAGTGCAATTGTTGCAAGACAAGGGATGATTACTACACATTTCGCGGGCAAATTCCTTGCTATTTCATGCCAATTGCATGTAATGACCCAAAAACCATATCTCGTTGTTTTACCTCTACTTAATTTATTTATGATTTTATGCCAATTTTTATTCTTAATTTGCGAAAACATTAATATTTAACCTAATTTAATAGACATAGCAACTTAAAAGATATTTATAAACATATTTAGTTTTACACATTTGCCTCCAGTGTATTTCACAATATACATTAACCTTCCTTATTATGTAAAATCAAAATTTGAAAGGTTACCCTTGAATATGGCTACTTTGCCCTTTCATACTCTTACTAAATTGTTGTGACCTCTTCTTCATCCTGACTCGGGTACTCTCCTAAGGTGTCACTCCGCCTTGGAAACCTAATGGTCCATCGAAATTGCATAAATGACCCATGACCATTCTTCCACCTACTTTTCGATGTCAGTTTTTGCATTCATGACTTCTTGTTGGGAATATTCCATGTGAGTCGATAATCCAAACAACGGGGATGTAGCGACACCATCTCAATTTCCCTGAAAAATAAGGGATAAACGAACAACTCAATAAATAAAATCGATAGGTCTAAAATAAGTATATCCGTCCATACCTGATGCAGTGGTGTAAAATGATATTAAACAAAGCTATCTTGTGATCAACAAATGTCATGTATTTCACAAATCAAATATGTACATGCAATGATTCCTTCATGTTACTCATGTGGCTCATATTGCTTGTAGGGTAGTGAGCTCGTCAACTCGTTCTCGTAATCTTGTAGTCGTTACTTAGGAACGTGTTCTCGTAGGCCCAAAGTCATTTGAGAAAAGACGACGTCTCGTTCGCATTATCATTTTTATGGGAAACGATGACTCGTAATCATTCTTGTAATAAGGCCAACTCTAGCCCTCGGTCGACTGTCTCATAATTTCCCATATAAAAGCCATCTCTAACTTTTGTCATTTCTTGGGTGACAATGAGCAAACAATGATTTCATAAATTAATATGCCCGCACCTGGTCGCCGGCCGCCGCCGGCCGTCAGTCGCCGGTTGCCAAAAATCAATTCCTTGACAAATGATGAAAATTGTTTTTCGGTTCATTTTTAAGTATTAACCAAACACCGAAAAATATTATTATTTTCTCGGAAAATGACTTCATGAATAATATTTTTCGAAAGTATCACATTTTCGGTGAAATAAACGGAGCCTTATAGTAGTTTTTCAGCTTTTCTTACAAGATACTTCACATGTAAATGCATTTATATCATCTTGACTTTGTCAATCCTATTAGTGTAAACTCATTTATGGTTTATTGAATTTGTCAATTCTATTAGTGTGAATTCATTTATGATTTCTTGACTTTATTAATCCTATAGTATGGACTCATTTATAGTTTATTGACTTTATTATTGAAAACGATATTGATCTTATCTTATCATATCATTAAATGTTTGAAAATGATATTGATCTTATCATTAAAGAAAAATTGGCATCTCATATTTCCTCTCTAAGCCTTCAAATTCAATTACTTTTAGGAGCAGAGTGTATGGTCCATGTCTTTGTTTATGCACCTATGTATACATAAACAAAGATCAGTCACCATGCGTGCAATACAACCTTGAAAATATAACCTTTCTTCATTTGATTTTACGTTATCTGTAGGCTTCTTATGAAAACCAACAAGACAACTAATGTTTGATGTCTCAATTTGGTGTATAGGATGCTTGCTAGGTTGTTCTTGCCTGAAAAGTCTAGTTCACATCTAAACTAGGGTAGAGTCCTTACCTAAATGTCATGAAGAATGGAGGGACTAGATTATGCAATGAATTCAGGCATTCGTAAATCTAGAAAGGCAGCCATGTGGTTTACTAGTTAATCAAACGCATTATCTCTCCTTGAATGAGTTTGAATTTGAATTTGACATTTCAAGGGCCTCCAAGTCAGATTTGAAGACTTTTTTTGGTAGAAGAAAATGAAATGGGAAAACATTTTCAACTCTGTCCCATCACCTCTATTCCTCGGCTATGTAAGTTAGACTTTGTTATTGTTAGAAGGAGTGAAGATTGAAATTATGGATTCGGAAGGTACCTTTTGCTCCTAGAGATATTTTATCTCATGGAAGGTTGGTCTTACCCATTGACAAGGAAGAAGACATCAACTCGTAATTGTGCTACAACGAGAATTTCGTAATTGTAACACACTATGTGGGACAAACTTACCTAAATTATTAAGGTGTGATGGGGTGTATGGGAATCATTTTTCCATTCTCTAAGTCTAGGCGATTCATTTCCAACGTTTGACAGGTACGAGGCTTTGTTATAACTTTCTCCAAAATAAAAAAGGCATGAAAATTTTGAAAAGTCGCCATAATATCTGTTGCGTGATGTGCGAATTCAAGCGTAAAATAGTAAAGGATGAAAGTAAAATAAAAAAATGCACGACACATGATATACGTGGAAAATCCAAAAATGAAAAAAATCATGGGAAGAGAGGGGGTTTCATTATCTTTAATAACGAATACAAGCATACAATCAAAGATCTAAAGATCTAATAAGAAGAAGTGAAAAACAAAAGGTTTCAAGGCAAAAGCGAAAGCAAGT
Source organism: Psidium friedrichsthalianum (assembly GCA_019149425.1). Taxonomy (NCBI): domain Eukaryota; kingdom Viridiplantae; phylum Streptophyta; class Magnoliopsida; order Myrtales; family Myrtaceae; genus Psidium; species Psidium friedrichsthalianum. Next base: position 7,998 of record JAGVVM010010250.1, on the reverse strand, counting down.
TTTACAATATAATATGCAATATATCCCTTTTATAGCCCTCTCTAAAAAAAAACCTAAAAGAAAAATGCATGGTCAAACTACCTTTATCTTTTATTTGAAAGTCAAAATATAATAAATCTTCACCTTGACTTTAAATTTCCAAAAAAACGTTTTCCAAGCGTCACAAGACCTCTCTCCCTCACCACCATTAGTGACCACACAAGGTCACCCGCTAAACGGCGAAATTGATAATGCACATCCCAAAGCCTTCATGAGCGTACTCAATGTAGGAAACAGGGGATGGAATGCCACCAACTTCGCATAAGTAACTTAAATGGCAAAAACGCCGACCAAGTCTAAACAATGCTTGAACTTAGTCAAAGAAACTAGTTGGGTCAATACATTTACTGGATTATGTGTTGTTGGTACTTTCTTCACTGTAACGGTACCCTTAGCAACCTCACACCGAATGACGACGTGTTTTGTTCTCTTGTGATACATCGGGTTCTTGGTCAACTGGATTGCATTTTGACTATCGAAAAAGATAACATAGGCTCCCTCTTGCGTCGCCCCAAGTTCTGTAACCAAATGCTTCAATCAAAGAGCTTCCTTTGCTGCTTCCATTACTACTGTGTACTCTACTTCAGTGGTAGCAAACCACTAACCGTAAAAACATAGTTTGTCAAAGATCTCCTTCTATCAAGATCACCTCCATAGTTAGAGTCAACGAAGCCAATAGTCGAATGGTTTATATCACAACCTATGATGGTTGAATTTTTCTGCAGGATATATTAGCAAGTGCAATAATTAATATTGGATGTTAATAACTGAAGGGAGTATCCTTGAAGTTGGCCTGGCAGTTAGACAAGAGAATTGCATAGCATCCATCAGTGATTGCTCAATTATTCATGCAACGTCTAGTGGATAAGAAGTTTTGTTTGATATACAAAAAAATGACCCTCTATGAGACTTGGCCAAGTTAATCATCACCGGACTTGAACGTTGATGTATGGTGTAATTCGGTTGAGTTTCTCCCATAATTTGGGCGCGAATGAACTCCTCAATCCCCTAACTAACCGACCGACCTACCCCTCCCCTCTCTATATAAAACCCCCATTTTTCTCTCACCTCCCCCTCATTCTTCCGCTTATCTTTTCATGGATACTCCCCCTATAGCCGAACGCTCTCTCCCTTCCCCTTGTGCACCCCACTCGATCAAGCCCCGACCCCACCCTTCCCTCCATTTGAGCTTGCATCGATGGCCATGGTAGTGATCCTCGAGCCCTCAAGATCGTCCCAACAAGCTCAGCTTAGCCACTTGCCATCTCGCCTATGCCCACCCTCTCTTCCCTTTCTCGATCGCGCAACTTCAAGCAAGGAAGGCTGATACCCAAGCTCGTTTGGCGACGATTTGATGCTAGCTTTGCTTTGTTTAGGACCTAAGGCAAGTGAGGTAGTTATCTTAACATTTGATCCAGCTAATCATCGGTTGATTTGGGCACGAATACGTCATTTGGAAATGGGTATTAGGAAGTGAACTTTGACTTGCATATCAAGGAAAACAGCCTTGCATGGACAATCCATCACTTGATCTAGTATCCTTAGGTTTTAGGTAACTAGAATTTGTAGTTTGATCGTGTTGTTTGTCATTGATTTGAGGTGAATGAAATTGGATGGCGAATGGATGGCTGGGCATGAACCATGGAGGGAAATGGTGACCAAGCCTTGTGCTCACATTAATATGAGTTTCGTCTCCTCGAGTTGGGATAAAGACAGGTAGAACCTTTAACCCTTTTTACTAGATTACTTAGTAGTTTGTTGATTTTGTGCCTCGAATTAATTTGCTTTGTGTGGGATGTTGAAATGAGGATGGGAATCTTAGTTGTGCATCGAGTACTATTGCTTGAGCTCGTGTCGTTTGGTCCTGCATGAGCTAACTCTTTAGGCGAGTTATTGGCATGTCCTTATAGTGGTAGGACAGGAGTCGTTGCTCTATGTATGGGTATTTGGCCTTGTGGTCGTGTGTGTGTGATGCATTGGGGTAGTCGGCCTTATGGCCGTGTATGTGTGTAATGTGTGTAGATCTTGTAGCTCCGAAATGGTCGCATTGCACGTAAGTATCAAAGTATCTGTGTGGTTAAATATCTTACCTGATGAGTATCAAGGTCGAGTATTATTGCTTGATCAATGATTGGTCTATACATGGATTGAATAAATGAGATGAGTAAAGTGAAGGCCTTGTCGGCCTGTGTCCAGACATGGACGAGGGATATGTCCAAACGATATCTTGTGGTACTCTGAATGGAAATTGCAAGTCCACGGCCCGTATCCATTGGAATGAAGCTTCGGAGTAGAGGGAATCGAGGTATGTATCTCTTAGATAAATTGAGGCCTATGTCCCTTATGATTCACATGGCCGGTGTCTCATGAACGATAAACTAGAGTAAAATCCATATTCGAGGCCTACACCCTTCATTGATGAAAATGACGCATGTGCCCCTCATGAAACCATAGCTCCTGTCCCATGGACAATTGACAACGAAGTGGAAACTAAATAATGAGTCATGTGCATGTTTATATGTGTGAGAGTTAGGTTGCACAATGCATGGTATCGTTGTCGAGTCTCGTACCTACTTGTCATTGTCTAATTATCATTGTGTCGTGTGTGTGGTCTGCGTAACAAGTCTTGCTTGACATATCTATATCGGTCTTCCTTGATTAAGTGATAAATAGGTGGTTTACGCGATCGACTTAGAAAGTCCTATTAGCTAACCTTTGGCTCACTCCTATTGATTAACCATTTTTGAAATAAGCCAGCCATTTGAGAAGTAGTGGACGTGGATGGTGGCATTGGAGCATGCCGATAGTGACGGTAGGTAGTACCCTGGAGTAGATATTACTTTTCGAGTCCTCCCAGTGTAATATCTGGTTTCATTTAAAGAAAGGATAATGTATCTAGTTGGTATATGCATATGTATCTATAGGTCTTCATATGTTATTGCATGTGAATATTTGTGAATGTATGATACGGATTAGAGAACCCCATGAGTAAAGCCATACCTTTTTAGGCATCATGCCTATCCTTTCTTGTAAGTGACTGTGTGACCACTAATTATTTCTAGTGTACTAAACTTTCGCAAGCGCTCTCTGATATAAATATATTAAGAGATTAAAATAGCTCACATGAGGTAGCTGGTGATGAGCTTAGGTCGGTTCACAACCTCTATCAAAGACCAAACCAACATCTGAGATATCCCGGATATACTGAAGAATCCACTTCACTGCTTGCCGGTGAAGTTTACCCAAATATGCCATATACCTGCTCACAACTCTAATTACATGGGAAATGTCTAGACGAGTGAAAAACAAAGTGCACATAAGACTATCAATGGCACTAGAATATGGAACTCGAGATATCTCATCTTCCTCTTCTTTGGTTTTAGGTGACAAAGAAGTAGAAAGTCTAAATGGGATGCTAAATGAGCACTTACTGGTTTAGCATTCTTCATGCCAAAATGTTCAAGCATTTTTTCAATATATCCCTTTTGTGAAAGGTACAACTTCCCAACCTATCTATCTTTACGAATCTCCATACTAGAATTTTCTGGCAGCTCCAAGATCCTTTATCTCCAATTCCTTGCTAAGTTGCCTCTTTAACAATTGTATCTCTAGCATGTCCTTGGCTACAATAAGCATGTCATCCACATATAGTAGCAAATAAATCAAAAAAAAAAAACCATCATGCAATCTCTTATAGTACACACAACTATCATGTGCACTTGCGAGTAACCATTACTTAACATATAAGCTATCAAATCCCTTGTACATTGCTATGGAGGTTACTTAAGACCATACAAGGGGAATTTCAACCTACAAACGTGTGTTTTTTGCCCTCAACAAAAATCCCTTAGTTTGAGACATATAGATTGTCTCCTCAAGCTTGCCATGCAGTCTTGACATCAAGTTGTTCAGTTTTCAATCATAAAGTACCACTAACGCAAGCAACACACAAATGGAACTATGGTTCACAATTGAAGAGAACACTTCATTGAAGTCTATCCCTCCTTCTAACTAAGACTCTTCGCTACCAAACGTGCTTTGAATATTTCATCTTCAACCTCAGAATTCCCCCCCCCCTTTTTTTTTTGAAATCCACTGCAACTAATAGCTCTTTGTTGCCCTTAGGCAATCTCACAGATACAAGTGTGGTGCTCTAGTCTACGGAGACTCCATCTCTTTAGAGAATGATAGAAAAGTTCTTTATACAAGCTCTTTAGCATTGAAAGCAGATATATCAAATCAACAAAATCATACTCTGGGGGGGGGGGGGGGGGGGGCTTAACTTTTTGGCCTTTCATCTTTCTTTGCTATCAAAGACTAGGTTGTTCAATCATCTACTCAATTTAATCAAAATCTAAGTTTTGTCCCTCACTCGTCACTTTTTGACTGAATAGGAACATCTTCAGAGCTTCTCCGTGGATGCTCACACTAAAATCCATCTAATATTCACTACATAATTCTGCCCTTTTCTTTTGTTTTGTTTTTTTTTTTTTTGTTTTCTTTATTTTTTTTTTTTTTTTTTCTTTTTTTTGTTTTTCGGGTCTTTGTGTTGCTCTTGTTTGTTTAGGTTGTTTGTTCGGCTTCTCTTTTTTATTCCTTATTATCTTTCGCTTTTTTTTTTGTGTTGTCTTTTTTTTTATAAAGTTCTCTTCATCTTCTCCGTCTTTTTTTTTTTTTTTTTTTTTTTTTTTTTCTTTATGTTTTGGTATTTTTGTTTTTTTTTTGTTTTTTGCTTTGTTTTGTTGGGTCTTTGTGGTGGGTTTTATGTTTTTTTTGTTCTTTATGTTTTTGTTCGGATTTTTATGCGCTTGGGTGTGTCTGTTGTTTTTTCCTTATTTTAGTTTTTTATTTTCTATAGTTTTTTTGGTCGCTTTTTCTTGTTTTCTGTTTGTTTTTTATTGGTATTTTTTTTTTATTTTCTTTTTTTATGTTTTCCTCTCTCTTTATGAAATTCTGTAGATGTGTCCATATAACTTTCTCTAATCAAGCGAATAATTTCATCGTAGAAGACAACGATCCATGTGTGAGGGATATTTTGTAGTGTAAACCTTTTGGTTTGACTAAGGTTGTCAAGAAGCACAATAATCTCAGAGTCTTTGTAAACATCCATTCGAATATGTAAACAATGAAAATCTATTTCTTAGACTTGGGTCTCTAGGGTTCAAGATTACGATTCTTTTACTATGAAATAAGCTGGGAAATTCTAAATATTCAAAAAAGGAATAATTAGAAGTTGACTATACCATATCATTTCTGGAGGCCTACTTCAATTGGGGGTTTTGGGGGTTCGTAGAGGAGCAGATAATGTTTACCAGAAGAATCATTATTTATGTTAACGAGTACGTTAGATAGTAAAAGTACAACCTAGAAAAGTAAGAAAGAATTAGATAGGACTCCTTTTTTCAAGTCCAAAATTTCGAACAGTCAGTACATTCATCTCTCTCTGCAACAGTGTTAGTCCATATGATGGCTACGTCTACACCGATTTTCCTGGTTGAAGGTCTATATAGCACCAATTGTTTGGCGGTGGAGTTAGGGTTGATTGAACAGGAATCAATGTGGAGTTGGACTATCTTCGGCTATGAGTACATTGTGTTTAAGAAGTTTCTGCGGCGGATTACGGCATACCACAAGTGGATATGCACGGAAAGGAGGGAAGTACGAGTTTTTGTGGTGTCGTATTCCGGAGGACGCTTTGTTCCGGTTTGTCTGTGCCAGTGGCGTTTTGATTTCAATCAATATCTTCCACTTCGTGAAACGTTATCAAAAACGTAACATTTACGCTTTTAGAGAAATTAAAGGGCTAGAATTCTATTACAAGTTATCGAAATAACTGGTGTGAGGTGAGGATAAATGCCGTGGGGGCGCGATGGGACTATCGATGCTGTAGTAACTGGGCAGGGTTGCCACAGAATTGTGAGCCTAAGAACTCTTCCCTCGACACCTATGCCGGTTACTGTCGAGAGGTGCCCCCGCAAGCCACTACCAGTGACACTAAACCGGACGACGACAGATCTGACCGCCGTTCCGACGAGCAATACACTGACGCAGCACGGATCCAAGCCCGCCCCTGGGTATGATCCCATCGCCGAGCAATTAATCGCCCGCGCTCGGCCTCCTCACACCGAGTAACTCGCGTTCCCACGCTAGCGTGTGGACCACACAAGTCGAAAAGACGAATGGTACCGACAACTATAGACTCCATACCAACAAGATTGTAAGGTCAGTTCATTCTACTCGCTCATTTCATTGTGTTTGGATCTCATGGGAGTGTTGTTGGTTGGATCTCGCTCATGTGGTTCTTAACTACAAGATATTGCCACTAATTCTGATTTTTCTTGAGGTGTATGTCATGAATCTGGAAAAAAAGGATAATTATGTAGTATGTTATGAAGAATTTCTCTAACAACAGATTACCCTTCCTACTAATGCCAAGATAAAAACCATGAGAATGCCCATTTATTCTATCTTGTTATCCTTCGTCTAGCCCTAATCAAGGAACTTCTTTATGAAATTTTTCAAAAACTCCCACCTCCATTCCAGTAGTTATTGAGTATTAGTAATTTATCTTGTTTCTATTTCTATCTGGGAATCCTAAACTTTGGTTCTCAACAAAAATAAGGTGGTTCGTCTTTAGATAAATAATATGATGTTTGTTTGCGCAATGTTTGTGTGGACCGCTTACTCTCCTTTGTGTTAGCATTAAATGATATTCTTATGTCAAAGGTCTTATACCGTTAATGAATTATTGATATTTGATCTTGACACCGCTACGAAATATTCAAATCCCTAGAAAGAACTGCGATTTATTGTCCCAAATCTTGGTGTCAATAACAGGAGACCGGTGATGTGGTTGTATGTATTGCATTAATCTTTTACTACTGCTAGTTATTGTGTTGGTTTGGAACCATATCTCTAATTGTGTGGCTGTTTGGTGATTTGTTGGTTCGTATATGCTTATTAAAATGAACGTATTTTGGCTCAAAACATAAATCCAAAATCTATTCTATAGTTTACACAAAATAATCTTAAATGATGGGTGAATGGGAAAGAGATGGAGTATAGGTGTGTAGTTTATTGTGGTAAAGAAATATTAGAAATAGAGAAATAGAGATAAGAAAGATAAGAGTATATAAACGAAAGCACAAAGTTGCACTTATTGGGTAAGGACAGGTCAGATGGAGGTGGTTCTTTAGTGGAAAGAAAGGGACACAAGAAAAGAAAAATGGGATTAAGAGAGCAATTGAGGGATTGGTGGGTGAAGCACTTGTTAGGAGAGAGGGGAGGTATTATTCTCTTATTTGTATGGTAGGAGTAGTATAAATAGAGTTAGGTTTGAGATAAATGAGTGTGTTTGGGGAGATTGAGTTGTTGGAGGATGTTGGATGTGAGAGGATTAGTAAGGAATGTAGTTATGTATAGTGTGGAAGGATAAAGTGAGGTGGAGTGATGAATAAGGGTAGGGTTATTGGAGATATATGATGTGATTGTTGCCTAACTTATGCTTGAGAGATCAAAAGAGAGATCAGAGAGGTGATGATGGAAGGACAGGATCGTAAATGAAAAATTACAGAGATAGAGGATAAGAAGGGATTACGAGATATAATTCATGTAACTCATATTATGTACTAGACTAAGGAAGAAGAGCGTCTTCGGTTATATCATTCCAACCAGAACCTTTTTGTGTTTTCCTAATTTTTTATGTTCAGTTTTTTCTTGAGGCTATGAAAAATGACATAAAGTGAGATCACGATGACATCAAGGATAATGTTGGACTGAAAAAAAAGTTTGAAGTGGAAAAAATAAAGGTTTTGTGGAGAGATGGAGCCCCTTTCAGTCTTTGGTCTAGGGGTTGTTGTAGTTTTATTTTTGTACTATAAAAAAGATAACAACAAGAAACAATAAGAACCATTTTACTTTCCATCTGTGGTTTGTGTTTCTAGGTTTTTGTATGTAAGG
>JAGVVM010010249.1:0-13153 GCA_019149425.1 Psidium friedrichsthalianum | reverse complement strand
TTTGATCACAGGTGCGATTTGCCCTTTTGCTAAGCAGTCGCGTGCAAAGTGCGGTCCGTCGCACAAGAAGCACTTGACTTGGAACCGTCTCTTCTCGTGCTTCCCGCTGCTTGAGGCTTCCGTCTTTGCTTTAGGTGGAGCGATCGGTGGCTTGCTATTGCTCGGGTGAAGGAATTTCCCACGATCTCCCCCACCAACGTTCTTCTCCCTCGGGTGAAAAGTCCGGCTTGCTTCTAGAAGTCGGCTTGTATTCCACCATCGATTCGGCCGCAGCCATAGCCGATGCGAGATCCATAGCACTGCAACGCTTGATCTCTTGCTTCACGTACGGCTTGAGACCCCCAATGAATTGGTAGTAGGCCTCGGTGTCGTTCATCGTCGGAATTTGCAGGAGCAACTCCAAGAACTTCTTCACATAATCTTGGACACTTCCCCTTTGCTCCAGGTGTCGGAGTTCCTCTCGGGCTTCCTCATCCGCATACGCCGGGTAGAACTACTTCCGAAACTCCACAACAAACCCCTTCCATGAAGTAATCGGTCCACTACTTCGCTCATCACACCTATGACGCCACCATACTAGAGCGTTTTCGATAAAGTACATAGTAGCAGTACTAACCTTGAGGACATCATCAGTTATCCCCGTCGTGTTGAAGTACTGGTTCACGTGCCACAGGAAGTTGTCCACGTCCTTGGCCATCCTTGAGCCCTTGAACTCCTTAGGTTTCAGGGCGTCCACCCGTGGAGCAGGTTGCACGGTGATCACCCCGTTCACATGTACAGCTTCCACCTCGGCAATTTTCACCTTGAGTGCGTCCAATTCCCCGCGCATAGCCTCAACCAGGGCTCACAAGTCGTTGTTCTGCGATCGAAGTTCTTCGGCGGTGCATGTCAGAGTACCCAGCATCTCACCTCGGAGTTCCCCCATGCTGGATTTCAGCTCTTGCACTTCGGCCTCGAGCACCTCCTTCCCGGACATATCTCCTTCAGCGTTCTCGGCCAGATCCCCGACCATGCCTTGGACTTCTGCGAGCGCGATCTCCATCTTCGACACTCGAATCTCCAAGCGCCCCATTGCATCCCTCGAACTCGAACGAGCACGACTCTTTTTTGCCTTGTTGGCCTTCTCAGCATCATGACCACGCTCGTCCACGGCCTTCTCACCATGGGCAGCAGTCATCTCGGACACTGGATCCATCACACCTGCTGGATGAATCTGGCTACGCTCTAGACGTTGGCTCTGATACCACTTGTCACGGGCTGATCGAATCACCACTCAATCGCTCGTGCGGCCTTAGGAAAACCTTCCCAAGTCGGCTTTACCCCGCTCACCTCACAACGCTCTAGAGAGAGAAGCTAGAGAGAGAAGCTCTGATTGTATTACTCGTGAGATGAGATGATGCAAATGAGGGTGGAGGAGAGCCCCTTATATACAAGTTCTTGTGCGATATAATCCGTAGATCTCCCCTTTGATCTAACAGTGGAGATTAAATCTCCCTAACTAATATCTACCTACCATAATTACAACAGTGTATAATTACAATACCGCCCGTCCCGAGGATCATTTTAGAATTCCCTAGAAGATTCCTCAATAAGACACGGCCCATTTCTCGTTCAGAAACCCTCTTTGGATTGCCCTCTTCGCCCGGACCGTGTCACAAGTATGGAAGATCGTGGAAGTCGCGGGCGAGCACCTGTACAAGGACGACCCGGCTATGAATGGAGTGATCCCGAACCTGGCGCACAGGTTGTTCTCGAACACAAAGTTCATCGTGTGGATTGATGCGAATTCGCACACGAAGAATTTTGCGCACATATCGCTCCCAAAACAGCGACCCTGCCTTTCCCCCACTTATTGTTTTTTTTTAAGTTTTGTTTTTTAAAATGAAATTTTATGTTTTCTTATTACTTTTAAATAATATAAGTAAAATATTAATATCTTGGAGTTTGATTCAAAATTCAAAAAAACCCAAAACCGGCCCTAACCCGATTTGACCTCAAATATCTTGGGCGTATATGATTCGGGTGTTGGGTTGGCCTGAGCTAGACCAAGCTTGGTGCTATTGGTTTTGGGCCAAGTCGGGCCTATATGAGACCCGACTCGCCCTATTGACACCCCTATCGGTGACCTCAATCCGGGTCCCTTTCGCCCGGCAACACATTCAGTTTTAGTACCTAATAAGCCAATCGGCGGACATTCCTTTCTTGCTCAAAGACTAAATAAAAAAGAAGAAGAGTTGATTAAAGGCAGTTCACTACTTTTGCTCTGAGAAGAATCCTTGTGTAGGCGGGTAAGTATATGATATAAAGTAAGTCTTAGCATTAGGGCTTCAATATCGAGTGCAAAGGAAAAAAAAAAAAGTGACACGGGGCAAACATTTAGATGCATAAGTCGAATGGATAGTCTAGTACTCATGAGTTGTAAATGGGAGATTATTCAAATGTGGAAAAGTTATCTAAAAAATCCTAAATTTATTGTATTACAGCCAATTTAGTATTAAACTTTTCAATCATTCCAATTTATTCATAAATCTTTTGACAATTTGTCAATTTAGTCATAAACCTTTTTAATTCAGTTTTAAACATTATAAACACCCTTGCCTTCCCCTAGGGTCTTGGCAGCCCCATCGATTGTGGGTTGTGAAGGCTCTCTGGGCAATGGCATGGGCAATCGCCAGTCAAAATGAAAGGAACAAAAAAGAACCAAAAATAAAAAAAAGAAAATAAAAAATTAGTAAAAAAAATGTTAATGTTAGTACTGGCCGCGATACGTAAGATGACTAGTATCTACGTCAGCGATTTTCAACAAAGTTGGTTGAATGGATTAAATTTGCATAATTGCAAAAAGGAATATGTGTACTAGAAGTTATAAAACTTGTCACGATTACAACTCCAATGTAATTAAGCCCTAAAACTTACAAAACGTCCAATAAAGTTCTAAAACTTATCAAAGTTGGTGCAATCAAGTCCTTCCGCTAATTTCATCCAATTTGATTGACGGGTAAATGTTGATGTGAATTTTTTTAATATTTTATCTATCCTACATGGCGAAAAACATAAAACATAAGGCAAAAATGATGTTATTTTGGTCTAAATTTGATTTTTGAATACAAATTTTATTGAACTTGAATAAAAAATGAGCTAATAAAACAGGGAGAGTTGGAATCCAGGCGATGAGTGTGGAGAATGTTTTATCTAGCAATATAACCTAAAGTGGCGATGAATATGTGATTTTAAACGAATTTGACTAAAAATACCAATCAAGGCAAATATAACGTAAAATCAAAATCTAAAGGTATGCAATTTATGATTCCAAGCTCTGATATGCAATATTCTATCAAACATAGTAAGAAGAGTTTAGGGATAGAGAATATTGCAAATGAAGATTATAGTGGTTTGACTTAGATCAAGCCTACGTCCATTCTTCTACGCTCACAACCGATAAGCTAGATTCCACTAGATGAACCAATGAGGGTTTTATAACAAGTGATGATACTCTCCTTAATAGATCACGCTATCTTTTCTCGATCACTCTTACAAAGCTTCAAAATATTAGAGTGTAAAGCTCACAAAGGCAAGTATGTAGAATCTGAAGCTTTCTTGCACTTTAAATTTTTTTATTATGATCTCTCTCTTTCATAACATTTGATGGGGTTTCTAATCTAAGGCGAATCTCACGTGTAAAATCTCACATGTAACTCAATAATTATGCCACCATGTATCCCAATCCTACATATCGCCTTCCAAATTTGTGGTGGGAATGATTGAAAACCTTTGAGTCTAGTATGCACATCACTTAAAAAAAAAAGGAGAACAACCACGACCTCATGCATCATCTTCATGAAATTAAGAAAGCAATCTAATGATCTCGATACTATAGTCTCGAATGAAATTCGAGCAAAATCGTGAACAAAATGAGAAAATGTGAAGGAACGGTCACATATCTCCAGCTATTGATGAAGACAGATGAATATGATGCGTGGAGCTGAACAATCTACGAAAACAGGATGCTACTAAGCTGACTGCTCCTCTCGAAGCGATGGTGTGTGAATTGTTCTTTATTCTCTTAATGTACATTCTGAAGGTACATTACTTAATAAAGAGAAGTAGATGACGTAAATAAATGATAGAGGGATTTTGGCTTGGACGACCTGTTTAAAAACTAGCACTCGCCCCTATAGACATTTGTCTCCCATGAAGACGGTCATTGGGCGAGACGGTTATCACTAAAAATAATGTGCATAATATTATGTTAATGAAACTAAATATCTATATTACATTAATGTGGCATCATATTAGTAATAATTATAATATGGGCGAGTGATTATGAAATGAGGATTTTTGGTTAAGTGTGTGGGATTGGAAAAATTGTCAAAAAAGTCCTAAACCTATTATACTTTTGCCAATTCAGTCTTAAACCTTTTAATTTTGTCAATTCAGTCATAAACCTTTTACATTTATATCAATTCAGTCTTAAACTTTTTTTGTGCCAATTAAGTCCTAAACCTTTTACATTTATGCCAATTCGATTCATCCGGCTGAATTTTGTTTGGCAGTGCTGACGTGGACTCAACCGGCATTGATTTTTAATAATATTTTAATATTTTTCAATTTTTTATTTTTGATTTTTATTTGCCATTTTACTGTTCATCTTCTTCGTCTTTTCGTCTTCTTTCTTTTACTGTTCAGTGTTCATCTTGTTATGCCTTCTTCGACGACCGGCTGGAGTCGAGAGCCGGCGAGCCTTGCCAGCCACTGGTTTTGCTGAAGCGACGAGGTCGAGCCACCATGGTTGGGCGAGGCTCGGTCGAGTTCTACGTTATGGTCATGTGCTTTGATTTTAGATCCATAAATGAACGAAGACATCCACAGTCAACTTCAGCAATTTGGAAAGATTCCTCCTTTTTCAGCCTTGAGTTCATCAACGTTGGCCGAAAGTCTGATTTCAACTGCCGTTAATGGGATTCCACCCACACTGTCTTCTCTTCGCCGTCAAAGCAAAGATTTTTCTCAGTATTTTAATCTTCCACAGCTGTGTTGTTCCCTCGAAAGCTGTATCTTAGCTTAGCGGTCTCGATTATTGAATGTTAACACGTTCTATCTGCACAATTAAGTTTAAAGGATTATTCTTTGAATAGAAAAAAGAGAGATTTGATTCTGGGTTGCTTCTCATGACAAAAGGGGGAGAGAACCCACTTGCCAAGTCTTGTTCTCTTCTTCTCTTTACAGATCTGAGATCCAAATTCTTTGGGAAATCCTTAAACGACCGTTTCTGGGTATGTTTCGAAAAGGCTTGCTCTAACTATTGATTGATGAACAGGAACTGAGACGGAAGAAGAAGAAGAAGGGATTGGTAGGAGAAGAAAATGGGAGTGCAGATTCGCTAGGAATTAGCAAGAACAACAAGTAAAAGAGGATGGGTTCGGAGGTCAACGACAACTTTATCATTTGCAAAATCCATGTTCGTGAGTCAGTTGGTAGGAACGACCATGGGTTGCATCATCGCCCCACTCACATTTTGGTTGTTTTTGGACTGCTTTTGATGTCAATGCTTTTGATATCGGGGCACCTGCTTTTGGCTTGGGTTTCTTCTGGTTTCGCCCAGATCTGGCTCGGTTAAGCTTTACCGTGCCGGCCTCCTCTAGCGCCGGCGGAGCCAGTGGTTGGCGAGGCTCGTCAGCCCTCGACTCCAGCTGGTCGTGAAGAAGGCATAACAAGATGAACACTGAACAGTAAAAGAAAGAAAATGAAAAGAGGAAGAAGATGAACAGTAAAATGACAATTAAAAAATTATTAAAAATTGTCCCATCAGCGCCGGCCAGGTCCATGTCAGCGCCGACTGGCCAAAATTTGGCCGGATGGACTAAATTGGCATAAATATAAAAGGTTTAGGACTTAATTGGCACAAATAAAAAGGTTTAGGACTGAATTGGCACAAATGTAAAAGGTTTAGGACTGAATTAGCAAAAGTATAGTAGGTTTAGGACTTTTTCGACAATTTTCCTGTGTGGGATTAGTGAAGATGGAATGAAGTGTAAGGATGAAAAAGGACGATGTATAAAGTGTTTAGGGGTTGCATGTGTAAAACAGTAAAGGACCGATAGAATACGATCACCATCAAGGCATAAAGGACACATCACCAACTAAAGATAAAGGTCGGGATTGGATAGAAGATCATTACTAAGGTCTAAAGGTTAAACCACTAACCAAGACTAAAGGGTTTTTTACTAATGGATTCTCATTGATTCAGAATAAAGGTTACAATGGAGAACTCATTCTCCATCTAAAGAGAGACTCGGATATAGGAAATAAACAAACAATAAAGACACGAGGACTAGACAACTATTAAAGAAACATAGAGACTCCACAAGTAGTAAAGACATGTGAACTAGAAAGTAATTAAAGACCTAGGAACTAGAAAGCATTAATGACATGGAGACTTGATCTTGACTTTTTATCAAATTCATCCACCAATTTGGACCAGCAAGTAACTATCATGGGAAGTCTCCAAACAACCAAGGAAATAGCTCTGGACAGAATCCCATCAATATGTTGTGGACCCACTTCAAAATCGACAACTATTTCGGTTAATCGATAACTCTCTGGCCAATAGTTTACCGGTCTGCATCTTTATTTTCAATCCAATGTAGCAAGTTATAACTGTAAATCGGTTTTGGCTTGAATCAACAATGATGCCGTTGGACTTGCCAATGGAATCATATCAGGACATAAGAATTGTTCTGATGTCTCGGATGCTCCCCCATCAGGGCCACATTCTTGAGTTACTTAGACTTAATTGGTCTCAAATTGTGCTAATTCACTATATTTGTGGAGAATTGATTGGACCCCTAATGGGTGCTTGACATTGGGCGAATCTGCCTCTAGTTTAGAATTCAAATCGGCTTGGCAATTGAATGTGTTGTTACCTCTGGATTAAATGCCGTGAAGAAAAACTTCTCTAAAAATGAAAAGAAAGCAATGAATTTTTGAATTTGGCTGATGGAAAATCAAAATTCTCAATTTGGGATAAAGTCGATTTTCGATTGATTTTTGTAAAATTGATGATGCAAAAGTCATATTAAGGTAAAAAGGACATGATTAAAGGATCTTTCAGTTTTTTTTGTTTTTCTGGAAAATGTTAGACCAAGAGTTTGACTTCAGTCATTAATTAAAAAGTGACGGAACACTATGAACCTTGAAAAACTTTTAAAAACACTAGACAGACTGTTGTTTGCCAAGAAACAAGCCTTGTCGCAATCAGAAATCATAATCTCGAGTTTTTACTTTTAATGACTTGTTGATTAAAAATCATGTGTAAACTAAGTAGTAACGGAAGTGTGATAGAGATGGCCATTGCTTTGGTATCGGATATTTGCGTGCGTGATTTTAGTAGTGGGTGAATAGGACTGATGCTCAATACCAACCAAATGAGTCTCTGATATGTGGGATTTACTCGTCAAAGGAAAATGGAAGAAGCCTTTGGAGCTGCATGTATTATCAAAATGTTGGTAGAAATGATTTATGGAGCTGTAGCTGATCTGGACATGAATGAGCGAGCATGAAGCCTTTTTTAAAGTCCTTCCATATCGACTCCTTTGCTAAGAATCTCTGTCACAAACAGACTTTTTTGCTTCATTTTACAAGTTGGACAGATTTTTAGCCATTTACTCCTGAATACCACCAACTGAGCTAGGATCACAAACTTTAACTACTCACAGGTGTGTTTGTTTCACAAAAATAAAAAAAAATTTTCAAAAAATCATTAGGTATATCTTTTAGAAATATTAGTCAACGAAAAATGTTTTCGCTATCGAGAATAATTTATGTCTAACTATTTTGATGGGAGATGAAATTATTTTAGATTTGTTCATTTTTATAAGCAATATAAGCGATTAATTTTCGGCAACTATTTTTTATATTTTGGGTTTTTTGTAAAATAAACGCACCCTACATATCTAGAAACTTGTATGAGTCTTGGCTTTCCTGGATAAATTGACCACAGCTTCAACAAATTAAAATGAAAAAAAAAAGCGTTGCAATGGAAGATTTCATTTCCCTAAAACTTGATAATCCTTCAGACTACCTATCCAAATTGGACAAAAATAAAGAAGACTGAAACGAGAGAATCATCATATGATAATGATATATAAACAGCCAAATCTGAATCGTTCAAAAGAGTTAGAGAGGGAAATAAGCACGACTGAAAACAGGAGGAAAATCATATCCATGACAATAATCAACAACCAATCAACGGATAATTATCGAGCATAAGCCATTATAGGAAAAACCCAAAAATGGAAGAAAGAAATTATTATTACAGAGGCAACGGGAGGTTCAATAGTAGCTGAGCACAATGTATACGGTCTGAATTATGGTGAGTGCGAAGATGACGAAGGCGGCGATGAGAGCCAATATAGTCCAAGGACTCCTGAAGTAGGTGCGGATGAGATTAGCCCTCCACCGGTTCCAGGGCTTCTTGCAGTACTTGTTGATCTTCTCTTGCACGGCGTAAAGGCTGCCGTTGGATGCGATCATCACTTCCTTGCACATCGAGTTAAATAGCTCGGCGACTGCCTTGTCACTCCCTAAGGCATTCTGGATGATGCCTCTGGCACGGAGCAGCGCGACATCCCGCTCATTGTTGATGATGTCGTCCATGAAGGACACGTAGGATGTGACCTCGTTCCCAGTCCCAACGTGCAAGCGCTCGAAGGTCATGATGTTGAGGAACATGGACTCGGTGGCGTCATCCACCGGGATGATGGGGAGCTTCAGGACCCCTTTGTCAAAGGAGATGTCCTCGAGACTGCGAGTACGGCTCTCTTTGAACTGGATCCCGGCCTCGTTGAGCTCGGTGGCCGACCGGATTATCTCATCGTGGCCAGCCTCAGGCCCACACGGGACCATCTTCCCGAGCGTCAGCAGGCCTTTCCTGAAGACGTCCATGACGCACGTGTTGAACAGGATCCTGGCCTCGTTGTCGCCAGCCTCAGGCCCGTTCTCGGCCGTCAGCAGGCCTTTCCTGAAGACGTCCATGACATGCAGGAATGGGTACGTCCCACTAACGCACGTGTCGAGGGAGTGGAAGTTGAGGATGAGCTTGTTGATGTAACCCTCACCCTGCGTTGTCGGAGAAAAGTCAGGCCATCAAATACTAGATTGTTATTGTGTCGATATCACCCCAATACTCATCATATTTGGTTTAATATTGCAACCACGCTTGACTTTGAGAGCCATGATGATATTACTAGAGAACGTATTCATCAGAATATTTTTACTTTTCACCTATCTCAAGAAATTTGTTTCATGTAGCTCGGCAAGGAAATTTTGAGGCATGGGTACAGGATCCCTTACTCACACAAAAGCCAAAAAAAAAAAAAAAACTCCAATTGTTGTGATAGATGTAAGTGCTTTGTTAGTATAACAATTACCCCGTGAGAGTAAAAACATGATAAATTCTTAATGGGAGTTGCTAACCTGTACTATTTGTTATCTCTTACTAAACGATTTTTTAATTAATGAGTGTTTTATGCAAAATACATAGTGATGGAGTGTGAATTTATGGTTGAAATTGTACCATCCCTAACAGTACTATTATGAAGCATTTCCCAATTCTTAAAGGAGTACACCCACAATGATTTTTAATTATTTGTTTTTGTTTTTTGCAATAGATAAAGAACTATCACATAATCATTTGTCTAGATCTAATAAAATTGTTAATTTATCTCGAATCGTGAAGTGAGATCCATGTGAGATTTACCAATATGTGCTGTTAGGTGAACATAGTACGGCGGTTTTCTTGTGTGCGATAACCTCTCCAACGACGAAGTGAAATATAAGAAACTAACCTCCTTGCCGTCTGTCTGGACTGCGACCAGATGTTTCAGCACTAGCATCGGCAGCTGATTCTCCAGCATCAGCATGTCCCGGCTTATGTTCCCCATTATGTGGAACTTCCCGTGGTCGCTGAAGATGGGGTCATTGGGCGCATAGCCATTATTCTCCTCCCCCACCTCTGGGTCCTCTACCTCTTCCTCAACGACGAACCTCATGATCTCGAGCATGAAGCTGCCGTCCGTGAGCATGAGCTCCAGGAACTGGTCCGCCCCCGTGCCATCCTTCCACTTTAAGTCCAGTGCATCATAGCTTTTCTGGAGATCCGGCAACACCATCCTCAGGGACTTGAGGAAGTCCCCACGGGGCTTCCTGGACCGCTTCAGGAAGTGGAGGAGTGCGCGTTGCTTGTGTTCCTCCATACGGAGTTGGACATCGTCGTGGTAGTAGGGGCCGAAAGAGACAACCTGGGGCCGGTAGGCCTTGGGTTTGAGGTCGGTAATGAAGGCGGGGACCCTGTAGATGGACGGATTCTTCCAGTACAGCTCGTTTGGGTCCTGTGGGGGCGGAAAGGGTAAGACGGTTCGACAAGTTTCAGAGGTTCCACAAATTTCTGTTGTGTGGGATAGAAGAGGAGAATCCATGGCGCCAGAGAGAGAGAGAGAGAATTGGAAGGGTCTATGAAGTATGAGGTTGTCCTTGCCCAAAGCTGGCCATGTAGGTATAAATAGAGGTGTCAGCCCTCCTCCCGCGTGTAAAAGTCCTCGAATCTCCGGGACAAAATTATTGTTTGCACATGGGACCAATTTTTTTTTTATTGAGTAAATATGTCACGCTAATAAAAATTTGAGATAAATGCTTCATATGAGTATAAGTTTTGAATTTTTCGTGTCATAAAAAAATCGAAATAAATATGACACAATAGGAATAGTTTTTAATTTTTTTTTGTGGCTTTTACCCTATTTTCTATTAAGAACAACCCCATTGTGGATAGTATTTCATTAATTATCTATAAAAAGTTCGAGCTCATGAAATACACACAAGCATCGTAAATTGAATACCTTGAAACCGTTTAGGGGTGCCACAGTGAAATTCTACGAGCCAAAAGTCGTACCATTGAATATATATATATATATATATGAATTTTCGTTGCCAATAGTATGTGAATTTGATGTACACTTGATCCCCACGCACGGACACTCCTTAAAAGTAAGCCAATCAAGAGTCTCAAAAGGCCATAGTTTGGAACTTGGAATCTAATCAATTTGATGTTATCAATTAGTGTAGGAAAATTGGGCACCAAATCGACCAGGTCATCTGTTCTTATTATTGTTTTTCATGCGACGCAATCATTGTAGTTTATCAGTGCAATTGATTTTCACATCGGCAATTCATGCATCGTGCTGGGTTTAGGTCCGTAGAACCGCTCTATTCTTCAAAAAGCAAAAGAAATTAAGGTGAAAAATATTGCTAAAATTGGATCTTTGGTCAGGTCGGGTATGAGTTGTTAATATTGTATTGCGTAAAAATAGGTCAAAATGGATTAAATTATCAACCCAAATCATTTTGACGGACCTATATATAGGTCACTTTTTGTGCACGAGCTGAAGAGAAGATGTGTTTAAGCATGTCCAATGGAAGCCGCAGGAAATGAATTGCATGCATGCGATCTATGACATCTCGCAACCGTGTCTGAGCTTTTGAATTTGACGAATCTCACAATTGTATGCCTAAATTATAGAATCGTTTAATTTGAGATGCGACACTAGATTTATAATAGTATTTGTTTTTGTTGTATTTGATAGTAATTTTTTACCTAGTATGTTTGGGATATGCCAGATTTCTTATTTAAGCAAAAAGTATATTTGAACTCATATCAAAGTCAAACAACAGAGGCAAAGGTGAGTTTCTATGTTGAACTACATATCGATGTTGGTATCATCTTTCTTTCTTAGCTTGGGATCACCTAAGAGTGATTGATTGAGAGCACTTATGAGCTCCAACCAAGAGTTCTCTTGAAAGATGTATCAAGTTCGAGCTCATATATGATACTGAACTCGAATTGGGACGAGGAGGACCAAATTTCTTGACTGAATACCTATTAGGGTCGTGCCATAGTAGTTCAATGAAGATAAGGGTTGTTATTTTACTTTATCTAATTTCTTGGGAATATCCTGTTATCACAATTCAAAAATGCTTTAGTAAAACAATACAGATATATATAGAACAATGGAAATGGAACTGGAGATACTAAATTTTATCGGAAGAAATATAGGCAAAAGGAATCGATACAAACGAATTTTCGAGGCCTGTGTTTCACACAGTTTCCTTAAAACAGATTCGCTCCCTTGTACACGTGCTTGAGGTTTGGTGAACGTCTGTCTCCCAGGATACAATGACACGTAGCAATGAGGCGAGCACAACACTCCAGAGCTTCCGGCGAACTTGAACAAAGCAAGACTGAACACTATCGGGAAAAACACGCAAGAGAGGACAGAGGAAATTTGGGAAAAAGGGAAGGCTGAACGCAAAAAAGAGAGAGAGTGCTTTTTCAATCGAGTGTGTGAATTTTGGAAGAAGAAGACCTCTATTTATAGAGCAATGTGTGGGGGCATTTCGAAAAATAACGGCTCAGTAAAACCATAACTGCAGATCAGCCGTTACATAATCAACCTCGTAACAGCCGACTTTAATCGGCCGTTACTCAATTTAATCGCCCGTAACAGCAGTTATTCGCCGTTACAGGCCGTAATAGCTATCTCTAATCTACCGTTACCACCCGTTACAAAATTAAGTTCGTAACAGCCGACATTAATCGGTCGGCCACCGTTACGTAACGGTAGAAAGAAAGAGTTTAATGAGTTGAAAATAAAAGTATATAAATAGTAGAAAGAAAAATGGGTTTTGTCGGGAGGCCCTCTTTTCGATCCTGCATTCGTGTACGCAGGTCGTGCGCTCGCGCCCAAATTTCTGCTCGTCGGGCCTGGGATTTACACCCCCCCTGCGCCTGCGCGCGAGGCATAGTTCTTGTGAAATGAAGTTACCCTCCAAAAGAGTGTAACTCCATATAAGCACAACAAAAGCATTCTTCCTTTTTTATGTGGGACTAGGATTTTCCACTTCCCACTTTCAACTCAAAAAGTGCCCTTGAGAATTGTGCCCTTGAGAATCAATTTTCTATTGACCCATATTTCCAACAATCCCCCACATGAATGAAAATTGTTTTAGTTTTGACTCTGTGATAGTGTTCAACAACTGAAACCTGCATAGGATAGGTAGGTATTACCCTTTGAACCTTCCCTTGAGAAATATATTTACTTTA
>JAGVVM010010248.1:0-14504 GCA_019149425.1 Psidium friedrichsthalianum | reverse complement strand
TTTTTTCTATTCTCTCTTTCTCCCTCTCCTTCTTCCCCCCTCCCTCTCTCGTGCCTTTCACACCCCGTGAAACCAAGTTACGCGGTGCCGAGATAGCATCTCGATAGCACAAGCACGTCGCCTCGCCGAAAAGACCAGAAGAACAGCAGTAAAACGGGCGCTAATAGAAGCAAGGAGTTTTACGGAGAGACGTTGCACAAGAAGGAAGAAAAAAGAAGGCCAGCGAGGGAGTGGTGAGAAGGAGGAGTATTGTGACGAACTCGCGAGGAAAAAGAAAGAAGAAGAAAGGCGAATGGGGGTTAGCGATGACAATTATGCTGAAGAAGATTGGTGGCCCAGGGATGAGGACCTATACGCGGAAGGAAGAAGAAGAGTAAGAGTAGGAGCAGGAGGAGCAAGTAGAAGTAGTGTGGACTGGTGTTGGATGGACTGAGTGGAGAGCTATGGAGAGGCCGACGGAATAGCCATGATTTCTCCGGAGAGATTCCTAAGAGTGGTGGTATTAGTAGTACTCCCAGTATGAGGGGAACTGTTTGTTCATTGCCCCTGAGTACGGCGGCGGTGGCGATCTCTCAGAAAAAGTGTGATGTGTACAGTTTTGGAGTGTTGTTGTTGGTTCTCATTGCAGGACGTCGCCCACTTCAGGTGTCTGGCTCACCCATGTCTGAATTCCCAGCGTGCCAATCTTTTATCTTGGGCTCGTCATCTCGCCCGAAGCGGAAAGCTTCTTGATTTGGTTGATCAGTCTATTCAGTCTTTGGACCGCGAACAAGCACTTTTGTGCATCACGGTTGCTTTACAATGTTTGCAAAAGTCACCTATACGCAGGCCTTCATGAAGGAGGTGGTGGCAATGCTTACAGGGGTCTCTGAACCACCGCATTACCATCAGAATGTCTCTACTTCACCTCCACCCGGTTTCCTTTTAAAGTCGCAAAGGAAAGTCCGGTGAGTTTGCAACATCTGAAATATTGACGCACTTACTTCATCTTTGCGGATGATCTTTGTAAAGAAATCTGTATTTGTACTTTCATATTTTTATTTAATGGATTTGGGTTTTTCTTCACATGCTTCTCTATCTGGCTGCTATAAATTTGCAAATTTAGAATGTTCCTTGTAATTGTCATAGTTTGGGAGCTACTGAGAATCAAAAATGGGCGGCTCCCCCTCTTCATCTTTCCTTTACGCAATGTTTCTGGAATGCAAAAGGTCGTGCTTTCCTGCAGATGGTCTGTGTTCCACATTCTTTTCATGAGTCATTAGTAAATTTCACTAGTTTCTCATATCTGAACATTCCGTCATTCTTCTATTTACCTTTTCAGCTCCCTGAACAAGAAACTAGCTCTGTTTATCTTTTCTGCTGGATGAAGGTACATGTAACTTAGTACCATCGTGGTTAAGGCGTCCAGACAAAAAAGGGCAGCAAAGAAAGGACATGTTAGGGACACTAGTGACTAAAATCCAGAGTCGCAATCAATGGGATTTCAGTGAAAGGTGCCAAACTGCATAACTCGGTAACGAGGCAATGTCTGTTCATTGCAATAATATCATATGAATCCGTATTTTGGGTAACATGAAATCTGTTCAGCAGCGTAGTTTTGAGATATATTCCATTGCATGCATAATAACTTCCACAAGAGGACACTACTTTCTTTTCCTTTCAAGTTTAATTTTCAACTTAAGGAGAATATTTGGTTCAGGACTTCCGCTTAAGAAGTTTTAGGGCATGTCTGGCTAAACTTTAACTTTTGAAGATATGATAAAATGCAGTTTCCCCTAACGGACCGATGAGTATTATGTCTCTCAAGCAGTAGATTAAGTTGAAATGATACAGGCAGCTGGGCACAGTCTTGATCCAGCTGTCACCTGTTGCTTCAGTTTGGATGGATGAATTTTGGGTTGTTTCCCCAATCCAGCATGGACAATGGATACTGCTTGAGAATGGGAGTCATGTTTAGTCCTAGCATAAGCTGACCAGAATTGTGGAGAGATTTTGCAAGTTGTCAATCATGGTCTTAGCATGCCGATAGACATTGAGGTCCTACGTGATGACACACCTGTAAGTGGAATATAGTTTGCATAATTACTTGTTTTTTGCTCTGTACTCTCTCATAGATTATGGGTAGGAATATGAGATGGGGAAATGCTAGATTGTTTGTTTTGAGTTCGGAAAGACTGTTCTTGCACCCACCCCATTTACCTCTTGCACATTGCTTTATTCTGCATTATGACTTACAAATGCTAATTTGGTAAGGTTCGCAATCTGGTTCTAATTATAATTTTTTTTTCTCCAAGCTTGTAGCCTCGGTTGTATTGGAGAGCAAATCTTATATTAAGTTAATGGCTTTGCCGGAGAGTTGCCTTTGGAGTAATTGTCGCTTTTCCTTTGTACATACTAGGAAGGTCTTTGCCTCGTCGGCTTTGATTGATGCGCGAGATTCATGGGCCTTCAACCTTAGGCGACTCGTTAGAGTACACATGTCACCCCCTCATGCATGGCATTTGTTTGCACACCAGTTTAGCCGCAGACCATATGCATAGCAATTTTACGAATTCTTTCAAGCTGCTTTCTTGGTTGATGGCAAAATTCAAGCACAGTTGAAGCATGAGCAATCCAGTTGCGGGTAATCGGAAAACAAACGTACTGATTCTAACTACAAAGGAGAGCCAAGTGGGTGAGTACTTGGATAGAGCTCACAAACCAATTTTTGCAACTCATGTTTAATGGGCCAAGTAGAGTGGCTAAACTCGTTTGGCGACAAATTAGCTCCAAATGGGATTAATGGAAAAACAAACCTAGTGAAATGGGTCATGCAGGGATTTGCTTAAACGACCCATATTGCAACGCATTTGCCATTCTAACAAACAGGGTGTGGGGACTTTGCTCATACGAAACTCCAAAAAAACACTCAAATTGAGATCGTGCTCCTCTGTTCTCCTGTTTTCACCGATTCTCATCCGTAGGTAGCTTGATTTCACGTTCGAAATCAATTATGTGCCCTTCTTTCTTGAACCATCATTGCTTTCGACACTAGTGATCGAATCGATGCATTCATGCTCTTCTTTCTTGTCGCTGCTCCAACGATTGGGCCATCAAAAAGTTTCTAATGCGACTTTTTTTTATCGGTAGTGCCAGAACCCTAGATCAATGACTCACAAAACTATAAAAGAGTTAACAAACTGGAAGATTTCTTTTTCTAAATGTATTGTTAGTGATCTGGTAGTTTGTGGAGGCTCAGGAGATGCAGTGTGAAGTACAATTTGTAAGGAGCCATGTATGCAAATTTTTCAGTCATCTGGTGGTTCCGGGAGCATTCGGCTTTGTGAATGTGTGTTGCTAAGTGGAAATTTGTAAGAAGTGGAGCCCGATTGACTGGGTATGGATTTGGTCCAAGTCCATGCGGGAATAGTCCACTAAAATTGTTTTCAATCAATTGGGTCGACCATTTCATGTTGACCCCATTTTCAACCAACCTAAACCCAACCCGACATAACGGTTTGATAGACTAATATATACGCTCTTCATTCTAGGGCTGAACACATGTCTTAAGATCACATTTACAAAGTATTTCAAGAAATAATTATTTGCAAATATCACTATCTTTGTTCACTAGAAAGCTTCAGAGTTGAACTTACTCTGATATGGATCCACCAAACTCTTTACAATATTCCAGTCTCCAATTAAAATTCTATAAACTTTAGGTCAGTACAATAGTTTTGGTGGCTGTACTGGAAATGATAGTTAATCAGATGCAAGCATCCCTCAAATACTATAAGGACTAGAAATGATTGTGCAAGATTTCGGCCTGTTGCTTCTGCACCACAACCTTCTAATTTTTTTTTTTGTAGGTATGAGATCTTTTTTGATATTATGAAGGATCAGAATCTGCAGAATCAGTTTGTGGGCTCTGAAGTTTTTAGGGATTACTAAATGAGTACGGGCTAAACTTGGCTTCCCAGCTAAATCATCGAAAATTTTATTTAATCATAATTCCGCAACTTTTTTTTTTTTAAGTGAGGACATGTCTGCGTGTTATAATTGGAATTAAGTAATCAATTGCCTTGTGTTTTTGCATGGACTTTTGCTGTGAACATACCCTAGCAATTAAGAATGTGAACATCGTACATTTTTTGGGAAACATAAAACAAAAAAGGGTCATAAATCTATTGCATTAGTATCAATTTAGTCATAAACCCTTTAACTAGGTTGATTTAGCTTGAACTTATTCACATTAGTACAATTCAGTCTATCCAACCAATTTAGATCGAGAAATTGCTCATGTAGATGCTGGATCCTATGTGGCACAGTTGGAGTTGATGTGGATATCCACCATCCATAGACCACGGCCGGTGAGGGGCTGGCCTTGCCTGGGCAAGGGCGAGCACTTGGCGACCCCTCCCCCCAACCCAAACGCTCACCCTCACTGGCTATGGCTAGCAAAATAGATGGAAAGAATATATATATATATATGACTACGTCAATGCTGGCCATGCCTACGTAGAGCCGTCGACATTCACGTTAATGATTTCTAATCTAAATTGGCTAGATAGATTGGCATTGGCACAAATGTAAAAATGTTTATGATTAAATTGGCTCAATTGAAATGTTTATAATTGAACTATTACCAATGTAGTAGGTTTAATTTTTTTTTTTTTTGACTTTCCTACATTTTCTGCATCCATTTACTGTGACCGGGCGGTCCTGCGGTTTTGGCAACTGGGACATGGCAAAAGATATGTCACGGATTTCCCACTTTATTCTGTGCAAGAGTGGAAAAATCAAAGTTATGCTTTCATGGGAGGCATAGCTAGGACCCCCCCGGCTCATATAAATGAATATATCGACCTTGGTGGTCCTGTGTGCTTCTTTTACCAAATCAGCTAACGAACGCAAGAACTTGTCGGCAATTTCACTCGTCGAACCTCAATAAGCACACTGAAGAAACATGGCAATCGAGGGAGATGAGACTTCTTTCACATTCCAAGGTTGCAAAAGTAGGTAAAACCTGTTTTACGAGCATTGTGATATCGATAACGATGTCGAATACGCCTATCAATTCAGTCCTTTTTGTTGTGTGAACGACAGCGCAGGTCGTGTTTTGACTTGGAAGGTAATTGGAATAATCCGTTATGATGAATTTGCGTTTTCTTCGACAACTATCATGATTTTACTTTCACTTTTGGAGAATAATCTCTCGTCTATTGGATCCCGGCAACATCAAATGCCTCCCCCGCCGACCATTTTGAACTTTCCATTCGTGGTCGTAAATCTGTAGTTCCTCTATGATGGGGAAGACTTTCTCTCCATCCTTTTTAACTCTTTCGCTATTGATTTGGAGCTCCTTTTGAACATTCTGTCGCAAATTCCTGATAAAGGTGGTATGAATACCCTCCCTTTCACATTTGCCGCAATCACTACAATGGTCAAGAGAAAGAGATGCTTGGGACAACTGTAGATGGGGCTTCATTTCTCCCAAACTTCATCACGTGGAAACTCATTTTGCAGATGACGATGGATGGGTCGTCGGACAATGACGTTCTCACGAAGCCATCACATGTATAGTATTAGATTGATTTGAGCTGTCTTGAAAAGATTTGAAGTCAGGATTTCCTGTTATGATACAATGTGAGATTTTCTGAGACCACTACCAACCATTCTAAAAGTTTAAATTGTTAGATGAATATATGGTTTAATGTTTAAAGAAGTAAGTGCGCTAAAAGTCCTAAAACTTGGCATGAAATTGTAATGAGTCCTACAACTTATAAAACGTGCAACCAAATCCTAAACCTTTTCAAATTAGCGCAATTGAGTCCTTTTGTTAACTCTGTCTAATTTGGCTAACACAAAATGCCGACATAACTTATTATTATTATTTTCTTTATCCTTCATGGCACTGATGTGTTAAACGTGAAACATGAGGCTAAAATGATGTCGTTTTGAACCACATATGATTTTTTTAATTTAAAAATTATTTAATATGGACTAAAAACAGAGCTAAAATTACAAAAAGAAGAAGAAGGAAAACAATTAGAGCTTGCAAGGTCCTCGCCTCCCCCACCCCAGCATTATCGGATGGGGGGTGGCTGGCTAACGGTTAGTGAGGGTCGCCTCGTAGGCGAGAGTTGTCAGTCCTCTCCCAAATCCGACCTAGGCCCTCGCCAAATACTGGCCAGCCAACCTCGCCATTGTAGGCTCTTTTTCCCGCAATGGTGGGGAGGTGATGGCAAGCACCCTACTGGCCCTCATCGGATATTGGCCAGCCATCCCTGCCATTACAGGTTCTTTTTTCCCGCAGTGGTGGGGAGGCGATGGCGAGGACCCTACAGGCCCTCGTTGGATATTGGCCGGCCATCCCCACCATTGTAGTAGGCTCTTTTTTCCCACAATGGTAGGGAGGCGGTGGCAAGGATCCTGCAAGTCCTCACCATTTTGCTTCCTTTTTGTTTTTTTTTTTTTTGAAAAAAGAATTATCCTTTTTTAGTATAAATTAATAATGTTTAAACAATAAACTATATGTGGATTAAAACGATGTTGTTTTAGCCTCATCCATCATATTATAGTCATGTTAGCGTCACGCAAGAGAAAAAAATAATAATAAGTCAAATAAAGATATGGGCTCAATTGTACTTTTCAAGTTGTAGGACTTAATTACACTTTCATGAATAAGTTTTAGAGTGCACTTATCACAAGCTGTATGATGGAGTTACTTAAATTTTGTAAACATTGCCGAGCAAACTTGCAAGTATATACAGCCTGTAAGGAAGCGGTACCAAGTACCTTATGTCCAATAATGTCCTCACTAGACAAGAGCTATCCTATTTTTCTTCTTTGTTCACTTTTTCTTTGTCACTGATTAAGAAGATTAATAGCAGATCTGCTATTCATATGCTACTTACATATTTTAAGGGACTAACTGAAACTATATTTCTGTATTAAGTACTTTCTCTCCTTCATAATATGTGACAATAATTTCAGTATGCAAAAAAGTTAACCATGAATAAAGAAGTTATCTTTATGTCATCAGTTGATGAACCAACATTTTTTGGAGTTTCGTACTTAAGATTCAAGCTTTTGCTTTTCTAGGGGTGAACATGATTTCATGGTAGAATCTGAAACTTGAAATCGGACTGGTAGAACACCTATCCAGTTCCAGATTTCAAGTTATGCGGGGTAAGTTCTAGGTTCCAAAAATTGAGGAACCTGTTCTGACGAGTAGGTTTCGAGTTTCAGATAGGTGGAACCTGTAAAAGTTTCTGTTTTTTTCTTAGTATATAACTTCACGCAAATCTTACGGTATTCCATGGCGTTTGATGAAGTATGTAATCTGAACCACTAATCTGAGCTTTCATTTTCAGTGATATTTATGCTAAGACTTTTACTTTGTTGATATTTCATATTTATTCACATGTCTAAATAGTTGTGGTAAGTGGATTGTTACAGTAATAGTAGCTATTAAATGTGATAATTTCCGGGCCACTCCGTAATCGCTGATTAAGAATGCAGCTGAAAGCTAAGTAGACTCTGGAACATAACCATGGTAGGTTTCAGGTTTTCAAAATATGCAAAAGTAAGTTCTAGGTTAAAAAAAATGAGGAACCTGTTTCAATAGATAGTGTTCCGATATTTAGGTGAAGCCCGTACGAAACTTGAAAATTTTTCTCTTGGAGGTAAAAACCACCAAGTATTATACTCAAAAATATTTATGACTATTTGTTTGAATTTATTCGTTAGATTCACAATGTGAGATAGTTTTCATCATTTTTTTTTTTCCATCGGATGACGGCCAAATGGGACATAACTTGGTAAGATAGAAATTGGATTTATGCCACTATTTAGTTCTACTTTTTTTTTTCCTATCAATTGTTTCATTTTTTTTTTCCATTTGAAGATCATATCCAAAACACTCGGTTTTTTTAATGGCTAATGTAGTGGAATTATCTAGAGGTGAGCGGTTTCAAGTTCGTCCAGGCTCCACCTCAAACCTGAAACTACTTGTCGGGACTTGTTTCTCATTTTTTGGAACATGAAACCCGCTCTGTCATAGGTTCCAAGGTCTGTTCCAGAGTCTACTCAGAACCAGTAATTTCATTTTTTTTTTCATTTTTGATTAAGCAAAATAAAGTAACACAATAACAAAAATGAAAATTTCGCACTTGTCAATAGCAAGAATTCATAAAAAGATGAACATATAAATAAATAAAAAATTCAAAACATGTAACATATAATCTAAATTATAAAAATTTAGTCCTCAGTTACCATAAAAAAATTTGCGCAAATTCTAACCACCTGAAATAAAATAAAAAAGGCCAAAAGTGTATAATGAGAAAGCCAAATGTATAAGTCAATTTCTAATTTAGGGTTTTATCAGGTCCGATTTCAGTTCCTCCGAGAATAGTGAACCAAACCGCAAGTACAGGTACCTAAAAATATGGAACTAAGAACCAGGCTAGATCTCACCAAACCTTAAAACTGGATTGGTTCCCACCGGTCTGATTTCCTGTGCTATCCTAAAACTATGCTCACCCTAGATTTATTGTATTATATAAAGCCCATTCATGTGTCGCGTGGGTGTTTAGGTGGATAGGGCCTGGTGTTCCTTACCTAAGCTTTAATTAAAGTGATTATGCTAATCCGAGGAGATTTTCAGGAATCTCTCGACACTGGAGGCCCATCAAATGGAGAATATATTACTCAAACACACCCTAGCATAATTAATACAACTCTTCGTCTTCTCCTATCTCCATCTCCATTCCAGCTCAACGCTTAGAGCTCCTCCATTAGTTTATACTTTCCGGAGCAACATGTTTCCTTTACAACCCAGCAACGATCTGTTCTATCTCCAACCAAATCACAACCCGATTCCGGAAGATCTGATCATTCAGGATGATCAAGATCTTCATGGCCTTTGTTTTACCAACCGAAAGGACAAGAACAAGGGCTTGGACGAATCTGTACTCATATCTTTTAGCGGAGGCAACCAAAGCCATGAAGATTGTGATCCTAAGAAGGCAATGCATCGAGACGTTGAACGGCAGAGGCGGAAAGAAATGAACTCCCTTTACGCGTCTCTCAGATCATTACTTCCTCTTGAATATGTTAAGGTAATCAAAGAGGTTCTCTTTTTGTTTTCGATACTTTACCCTAAATTAGGGTTTTTGTGCATGGGATTTTAGGGGAAGCGAGCTACATCGGATCATATAACCGGGGCCATCAATTACATAAACCATCTAGAAGGGAAGATCAATGCGATGGGAAGAAGAAGAGAGGAATTCAAGAGGGGTAAATCTGTTTATCAGGGCTCTCTCGGACCAGAAATTTGGAGCTCCGGTACCAATTGTTCAGCGAGAGCTTTGAGTGTAAGGCCTTGTCTGGATGGAGTGGAAATAGTCATCCGAAGTGCTAACTCCAGAGACCAAGACCATAATTTTCCATTATCAAAGGTGTTGCAACTACTGCTGGAAGAAGGAATTAGTGTAGCAAGTTGTGTTTCTACTAGAACTAGTGAAATGATATTCATCCACACCATCCAGTCCGAGGTATGCTGTGATAATCTCATGAAAAATTGTTGAATAAACTAGGGTTTTATGTGTTATCTTAGTTTTCGAGAAAAAAAATCTAAGTACAAAGTATTCATTGCCTCATTTTCTCGTTGTCTCTACTTCAGGCTTGCCATACTGGGTGCCTGGATATAGCTCGACTGCAATCGAAAATTGATGAAGTTCTAACTGACTACTGAGTGAGAGACACGGCTTTTGCTACTCGATTTCCCCTATCATTACACCTCTTGGATGAAGAACTATTGTGTAAGCAATTTTTCTCTTGCTGTGTACAAGAAGAAGGGTTTCAATCCCACAAGACTTGGGTTTTCAAGAACTTTTGCAAGGTTTGTTCTCAATCAGTTTGATAGCATCCAAGCGAAACCATTTTACAGTTAGTGCACCCAAATCACCGTTATATTATCTAAATTATTGCTATCTAGACTTGGATTGTGTATATAACTCAACATATGAGCGTTTTTCCGGGGAAAATGTTCAATTTGTAAGGCAGTAGAGACTAGAGAGGACAGTCAGACTGCATGCTAGTTGGCTTTCCTTGGTTACCAGGGGATCTTGTGTCTCGACAGATGTATCTTAATGTTAACTCTCAAATAAAGTTTAAGGACTGAAAGGAATATACAGCGAAGTGATAATTAGAGGAAGTAGCAGATTCAATATATTGGTGAATGAGACATTATTTCTGACCTTGCTATTGCTTTCTTTTTTTCGAGTATTTGGCTAGAGATTTCTTTTGAATCTAATAAACCATTAAATCTTAGAAAATGGTTTGAGTGCCTAAGTTGCATGAAAAACACTGAAAATTACACTCGCCTATGAGAACCTATTCTGAAACTTGAATTCTCCTGTGACTGAAGCTAGTTTTTGTGTTTTTACTGTAATTTACGGGCTTATGCTTCTTTGGATGGAGGCAGGCAGGTTTCAAACTCAACGTTTGACTGCAGATTTACACCGTCCTAGTGTTGTGATTCGTACTCGGCCAGGGTTGTGTTGACTGCTGATCACCATGGACTTTCTGCAAATGTTCTGAAATCAAACCGCGAATTTATGACACAGATCATGTTTGGAACATAAATGCGATGTTCATGGCTGAAGACATTAGATATAGGTGCTCCATATGTCTGTGCTCCCACTACTTTTCATTTCTTTGAATTACTGTGATCCTATTACTTGTAAAATAGCATGTGTTGGTGGAAATCAGTGCGTAAGTCAAAAGGTCGGTAACCAGTTAGTTTTTATTCCATGTTGTGCAGACAGTTTCGGTTAAAAGTTAGATAGTCATCATACCGTAGAAATTTATGGGCACCCACCATTTAAAATATACAATGTAACAAATTATATGGATCATGCTGTTTTTTCCTTTTTTTGGATGTTCTTTACGTTTATTCATGAATTCATTTCTAATTTTTTTTTTTTCAATCGCAAGTGATGGCTTTGAAAGTGCAATTTTGCCAGCGGAATAGAGGTCTAGTCAAACAAATAAACAGGTCCTGCCTTGAAAGGAGCTAAATGGTATATACCCAAGTTCATTGTGGATATAAATAGCCATTCAAGTAGAATCAAAGAGCTCTTGGGAGTTAGCATTATAGGCATGTGAGTTTGACCGGAAACATTCCCAAAAAAGTCCTAAACCTATTACAATTGTGCTAATTCAATCATAATATTTTTTTACTAATTTAGTTCTAAATCTTTTGCAATTGTATTATTTCGGTCCATGTAACTCACCAGCGATGTTGTGGCACATTTTTAATAATATTTTTAAAATTTAAAATTATTTTTTTTATTTTTAATAATTTTATGTATTTCTTTTCTTTTTTTTTCTTTTCTTTTTGGGGTTTGGGCCCAAAGCCTCCTACTAGCCACTAGCCAAGGGCCTAAGAGCCTTCACCCCATGGCCAATAGCCGTGGCGAGGGTCGTGAGCCTTCACCCAGCAATTGATGAGGGTCGCTTGCCCTCGCTACAGCTGGGCAAGGGTCATAAAACCCTCACCTAAGGTTGACGACGTCCGTAGGCCCAAACACACCCCCCCCAAGAAAAAAAAGAAAAGAAAAGGTAGAAAATATTATTTCAAAAAATAAATTTAAAAATTAAGAAAATATATTAAAAATTTCCCACTTCAACTGGCAAGCCAAATTGATTAAATTGCCATAATTGCAAAAGTTTTAGAACTAAATTGACAAAAAAAAAAACTATTCAGTCCTAAGTTATTATATTTGGCCAATTTAGTCCTAAACCTTTTGACAATTTCCCATTGAAGTTTTTCTAGCTAATTTTGGCCGAAAATTATTGACTTGGACGTCTACGTGGATAATTTTTGTAATTATTTTTAAAATCTTATGATTTTTTAAAATACAAAAAATGTCCACGTGAGCATCAGCCATACCACATGGTATAGCCGGCATCCACGATTGCAATTTCTGGTTAAAATTGGGCAGAATGACTATATTGACAAATCGTCTAAAGTCCAGGACTTAATTGACTAAATTGAAAAGTTTAAGACTGAATCAACGTACACACGGTAGGTTTACGATTTTTTTTATTGTTGTTGTTGTTGTTTTGGCAACTTTCGCTCATTATTTGACTGACTTTATGCCTGTGCGAGCTGATTCTACGGTGCATTCGTCCTTTTAAATCGCTCGAGCATCTCCGAATCGGCCGGGTGGTCGAGAGCGCTCTTTCGTCAAGGTGCTAATCGCTATATTTAACATATAAAGCTGGCTAAACAGCAGCTGGATTTTAGCAAATTCCAAGACTCTGTTTTGTCCCCATTCGTTCAATCACATTCACATTCACATTCTCAAGCCGCCTCCTAAAACCCTCCTAACTTCTTCACATTCCCGGACGGATTTAATCCCAATTTTTGTTTGTTATCGTTCCACGTTCAGCTTCAAAGTAGGCACGGGCCCGCAGCTAATGATCCCAATTCAATTAAGTATACACGTCTGACCCGTTCTATGACGATTTAATTCCGATTTACGAGACAGATCAAGATGTCACTTTCCGTAATTGGGTCGTTGTCCAACCCATCAGCCGGTGGCTTCTTAATTGATTATCAAAATGGACGGGATGGATTGCTCGGTCAAGCTCGTAGCGGGATGATATTGTCAAAGGGTTCAGACTAGAAGAATGACGCCGTCGCTCGTTGAAATCAAATTAGACATTCCTCGAGAATACAAAAATTAATGGGAAGATTGTCCGAAATGCCTTGAACGGCAATAAATTTAGTTTTGAACCTTTCAACTATGCCAATCTAATCATAAATATTTTTTTTTATTGAAAAAGGATTTCATTCGTTACGTAGAATGAGAGCTACAAAGAAGGCTTTCAAGCCTAACAGATCCCAAATAACTACAGAACTAAACAAATCCCAGAAAGTAAATGACAAAACACACTCTGCACCTAAGAGCACACTCTCATCTATTGAGGAATAGATCTGTCCTCGTTAATGATCGGCGGCCAATTACTAGATTCAATGATAAGCACACGCCAAGATCTCTCACACCTTTTGCAACGGCTTGCGATATGTGTGTAGGTTCGATGTCTCCATCACCATTGCTGAGCAATAACACCAATATCAAAATGTTGAAAGAACACAGATCAAATATCTATAAGGAAATCCCAAATCTATATGTAGATCTAGTTCAAGATAGTGAAACTCCAGGAAGTATACGTAAATCTAAATCGGGAGGAGAGAATGGCCTAATCTCGGAGTGGTTGTGGAGCCACGTTACGAACATCTTTCTTGATGGCTATCCACTAGATGGATGGTCAAGCCGGTCTTCACATTCACACAAGATCAGCTTCAGAAATTTATTCACACAAAAAACAAAAGCTCCCAAAACAAAGTGGGAGAGAAAAGAAAGCCAATTCAATCAAAGAAAACGAAAACTTGAAACTCCCCACAAAAGATCTCTAAAAGTCTGATGTTTGAATTAGACCGAAAACTAGCAGAAATTTTAAAGATGGGGGTGTAGTGAGATAGAGAGATAGGAAAAGGAAAGGGAAAGAGGGCGAGGGGAGAGGGGAGGGAGGGTCCCTCTTCTCTCCCACAAGAAAATGCAAAAGGGAAATTAGTTTTAAACATTCCAATTTATGCAAATTTAGTCCTGGAACCTATTGAAATATACCAATTAATCATAAACTTTAGAAATTTTGACGGTAGCCTAAATCAATGATTTGTTAAAATGATCGAAAGGACTATCGTTGACCAAGTTGTCAAAG
Source organism: Psidium friedrichsthalianum (assembly GCA_019149425.1). Taxonomy (NCBI): domain Eukaryota; kingdom Viridiplantae; phylum Streptophyta; class Magnoliopsida; order Myrtales; family Myrtaceae; genus Psidium; species Psidium friedrichsthalianum. Next base: position 728 of record JAGVVM010010248.1, on the reverse strand, counting down.
TTTTGGGAACTAATTAAAATCATCAAAAATATTAATACTAAAGATAGAAATTAATGTTCGGAAATAAATGGCAAATATCGAAATTTTTAGAACTAAATGGGCCACAACTAAAAGATTTAGATTGAATGACAGTTATTAAATAGATTAGAATTGTTTTGACAAATTTGTTAGAAATAATGAAGGGCATCGGAGAACAGGGGAGTATCGTCGCACTATAACGAACATCATTATGGTCACGCAAACCCCGCAAGAAATCGCCTTTCCGTGGGGGTCCGGGGGGCGAAAAGAAAGCGCGCGCCATGCGGGCATTAACCGACAAAGCTGGAGACACCAGCTGTGTAAGGTGTGAAAGAAAAACAGGCCGGGTTCTTTGTGTTCTCATATCGGCTCGATTCGAATGCCTGACTTCAAGGCTGTCACCTGTCCTCACCACAAGCTCCTGTGCGTATCCACACGATAACCAGTTGCAATTGTTTGCTCTTCTGCTTCCTTGTTGTTCTTCACACCTCTCCACTGGTTCTCATAGGATCACCCCGTACTTTTCAGTCTGACTACGAGCGTTTCTTGTGTGTGTGATGATTATGGAGGAGCTGCAGGTCGTAAAGTACCACTTCCTGACAGTTAAATTTTTTGCCAAATTTCCTACTTCGATCTCCCCACCCACTTTCTTCTACTCTCTCAAATGAATTTGTATGTTTTGTGTCAATTTTCGCCGATTAATTTTTTAC
>JAGVVM010010247.1:0-17937 GCA_019149425.1 Psidium friedrichsthalianum | reverse complement strand
AAAGGGGTAAACATAATGTAGCATATTCTTGAATTTTGGCATTGATATTATTTATTTTGCATTTCAGTTTTTTGAGATTGTATAATATTATTTATATCATTGTTATTGTTTATTATTCCACATTGAGATGATTAGATATCATATTTTACATCCATTAGTTATATTCATTATGTGCAGTTTCGTTTATTATTTATATGGTCAATAGTGTAATCATTAATTTGTTATTGATTATGACTTATTATTTAGATCACTATTTGTTAATGTGGATTCCATGATTATATTGTAATTGTTTTGACATATTCCATTTTCATATTCAATTTATTCATCATTGTTGGCATATTTATTTTGTACTTGAATGATTTGTTAATGGTATGCATTAAATTCATTTTGCATGTTATTGATATATCAGTTTTGATTGCATTTGTTGGAATATTGTATATAATTCATGATTTATATATTTGATATCAGTCGCGTTTTTATCATTATTATGTTCCACATTATTTTTGATTTTTATTGATCATATTAATTTAAGTTGCTATTTAATCAATTTTATTTCATTTATGATTTGATAAATTATCTTTTATTTGTTATATTTATTATATTAGTTTGTTATTATTGCTATACATTATAATATTTGGATTTGAAATTTCTTTAATCATTGATCGATCTTTTATTATCATTTGTATTTTAATATCACATTTTTAGTTTGAATATATATCTTGATTTCAAGTTTGATATTTAGGATAAATGCTATTTAATATATTAGGATTACTTGATTTATTTATTTTTATTGTATATTATCATAGTTTATAATGTTTAAAGATTATTGCATTATAATTTTTCTATTGAAACGTGCTATTTTTAATGATTTGAAAACATTTATTTTGTATACTTCTATATTAATTCATAGGTATTTAATTTTTATTATTATTGCTATTCCATTATTTTTCAATTGTTATCATCATATTTGCTTTTTTTGCTATCAATTGAATATATATTTTACATTTTTGCATTTTTATAGCTATGCATATATACTTGATTATATTATTGCATTGATTAATCATATTTATTTATAATTCTTCTATTTTATTTATTTAGAGTGCTATTTAATTTAGTTGCTATTTTTAGTGATTATTGAATAGATGTTGATTGTCAATTATTACACCTTTAAGAAGTTTTAGTTATTCATATATTCCAGTTTTTTTTTATATATCATTCAATGTACATCAATTTTATTATTTGATTTTTTTATTTCCCATTATTTTTCATTGACTATTATTATGAGTTGATATTTCATCTGATATAATTATATTATTATTATTGAATAATTTTGATATTTAATTGGATCATTATATATATTATTATATTTTGATTTGTGATTTCTTTTATATTTTTTATATTTTTGCTCAAATATAATTTCATTTATTTTTTTTTATTTACAGTTTACAATATACTTTTCATTCATTATTAGTTGATGGATTTTTTCTATTTTTATTGATTAGATTTTTGTATTGTTATCTTATATCATATCATTGATTAATTATTGATTATTGTTAAATTGCTAATAATTTTATTTATATTTGATTTCATTATTTTGTGTCAGTTGTCCATTATTGAGCTTTATTATTCATTTTTTAATTTATTTTGCAATTCCAATTTGAGTTAACTTATTAGGGCATTATTTTCCATTTTTTTGTTTCACTTGCTTTGTCATCAGCATTTTTTTTATTTGGTTTTATATCGTTACTATTATTTTATTGCAATAATAATATATATTTATATTGCAATATTTGTGAATTATTATATTTTTGTTATGGGTGGCTCGTTTATATCTTAGAGTATTTATATTATATTTATATATTAGATTATTTCATAATCTTTATCGTTACATTGAATTGCAGTATATTCATAGTATTTTAGGATTTATGTTTTATTCTTTTTTTTATTATTTATAATTGGCTTATTGAATTATTCTGCTAGTTAGTGTTTATTTTGTTGTTTTTCCATAGTTTGTCATATTCTTTTTTATTTCATTATAAGTATAATATAATTTTCATTTTATGTTATATTTATATTAAATAAGATCCATAAATTTGTTCATATTTAATTATATATTTCATTCTTTGTTGTTGTTATTTGCATATTATTATTGATCTTATTATATTCAGAATTATATGTGCAATTATCATTTTCTATTCATTGATATTCCATTTTATTTAGCCATTGCTAATTATTTGATTTTATTCCATTGATATATTATGGATTGCTTTTTTTGTTAGTGATATAGATCCCGGTTTGATTAGATTTGCATATGTTATTATATGTTGCCTTATTGATGTATTTTTTTTTTAGTTTGCTATTTGATTTATTTATTTATCAGATGATATGTGTTTATAGTTGATCATTTTTTCATGTATATTTTCTTCCAATTATTATTCTATTGCTTTTACTTGATGTGCCATTGTTTTTTGATAATTTTTTTAATTGTATCTATTATAGTTGTTTTTTTTATTCACATTTTTAATTTTGCTATTTTAGTGCGTGTTATTTTTATTGAATATTGATTCTGTAAAATTTATTTGATTTATTAATCAGTTATTGATTAAACATGGTTTATATCCCAGTTGTATATGTGTATCATTATTTACATTTGCATATTCTAGTGCCTATATTAATATTTGTTTCATACAATTGCATAAATTATTTTTGTTAATATTCATGTGTTTATATTTTCCCCATCATTATTATATTATCATTACCATTTTTATATTATTATTTATTGCATTTTTCATATGTTGTATTGATTCTCATTATTCATTCAATGTATTATTGATTTATATTTCTATTCATATTTTCAGATATTATTTGATTTTTTGTTTTATAACATAATTTTAGTGTATTTTTCTATTTTTACATTAATCATCTTGCTCTATTTTTATTGTGCTTTGTTATATATATTTATTTATTACATTATGGCTGATTTTATTCATTTGCAGTTGATTATTATTATTGTTTATTGTTATTGCTGATTTTCATTATTATTATATGTATTTTATAATTATTTTTTATATATAAATATTATATGTGATATATATATATATATTTTTTATTATTCATTATGTTTGTAGTTGCATTAGATTATTGTAATCATCTATTTATTTATACAATTATTTATTCTATATATACTTTTTAATTCATTCAATATTTATTGATTTATCAAATTTCATAATAAGATATTAATTATTTGTTCAATTTTTTTCTCACCATAGTACATGTGCATATTTTATACTATTCATATTTCATATTGCATTATTTGTATTTTGTATATTAATGAATTCACATTATCTTATTATTATTTTCATGTTTCATAATTTGCTATTTTGTGCTATTATATTTTTTTAATTATTTTGGCATATATCATAATATCTGTTTTCACATATATATTTATATATTTTACCCCATTTTATTCATTTATCCCCATGTATCCATATTTTAATTTAACATAATTTTATATTATAATTATCTTAAAATTCATATACTTTTGAGTTTTATATCACTATAAAGTAATCCACCAATCAATTGCACACCCATCATTTTATTTATTATGCATCATTTATTATAGTAATCATATTGTATACATTTTTAATTATTAAGTAATATATAGAATTATTTATTATTTGTATTTAATATTTTTTTCAATTTTAAGTATTCTAGTGTATCAATATCATATTTCTTGTATATGTATTTACCAATTTATGTATCATCAGGATTATATGTAATAAATAGTGTTTTATTCATTTTCAAATATTTATTTATTTGATTATTTAATATTATTTCTACATTTATTTTCATTAATATTCCATTTCCCATTCATTATGAATGAATTAATCGATTATTCGCATTTTGATATCAGTTTATATTTTTATATTGTATGTCAAATATTTCATTTTGAGTAGATCATATTTCTACTCATTTTTAATATATATACATTGAATTAATCATATTATTTTTTTTTATAAATTTACTTTTAAAAATTGTTATTTTTATTAAACATTTTTTGTTCATATTTTGCTAATTTTCATAATTTTAAAATTATTAGGTAACGTTTTCATTATCTTTCTAAGATTAGATAGTTTACTATATCTATGATAATATGGTAATTTAGATTATTTATCAGTATATTTGATTTTTGTTTTTTTGATTTAATTGATTTTTCATTTTTAAATTTAAAAGCATATTCCAATATATGTATGTCTAGCTATTCCTGCATCGTTACATCTTTCTATTTAATATATTTATATTTGAATCATCCATTTCAATTTCAATTAATTTCCTATATTTTTTGATATTTTTGTATTTTTTTTTTTAATATTATTCCCAATTTATAGATATTATTTTCCAAACCATTATTGTTTTATTCTTATTTTGTTCTATTGCTTTATTTTTTACCATTTCATCCCTCTAATTATATTTTACTATTTGTATTTTTGTATTTTAGTGTTATTATATTTTTTTTTTTTACTTAATCATATAATGTTTGATTTCATTAAATATTTTTTATTTTTTTATTTTTTATACATTTATCAAGTCATTGTGAATAGCCATATTCATATATTAAGATATTATTATTATAATTTTATTTAACATTTTTTAAGATTTTTTATCATTCATATTCATGATTATACAATCATTAATTATCATCACATTTTTTGATACATCATAGAGTGCTTTTTGATTATTAATCATTAATTGCTCTATATTGATTGATTTTTCACTATATTCTTTTACTGTATTTATGGCGATATAGTCACTAGTATTTTATCGAGTATAATTTTTTTTTTCCCCACAATTATTATAATCTAATTTTTATATTTAATTTTGACTATGCATTGTGACTATTTTATGAAAAAAATTCATATTTATTATTATTTTGTGCTATTAGTTTTTATTGCTTATATCTGATTTTATTTTGGAAGTATATAGATAGAATTTCATTTCATTGATATTATCTTATTCATTCCGTGGTTGAGGGTTGTTAACTTTTGTATTTATTTTAATTAATATTTAATTTAATTATTTTGTTTTTCATATTTTTATCATTTAGAATCGATTATTTTTTTTATACTATTTTTTTATATATTATTGATCTATTGCTTGTTTTATTTTAATTTATTTTAAGTCAGTATATAATAATGATTATTTTTGTTTAATTTTCCACATTTTAATTTCATTTATCATGTTTATATTTATTATATTGAATTATGATTCCTTATTGATATTCAATATAAATATGTTTTTGATTATTTTTAAATATATATATTCATGTTTTCTCATGATTCTTACTATATACCTATCAATTGTAATATATAATATTTGTTGTATTACTTACTTATTTAGTCATCATTTATTCATCATGCAACTTTATTTTCATGATTTATATATTTTTATTCTTTTTTTCAAATATAATATTACCTTTTTTATTATTTGAGATGTTATTTGCCATTTCAGTTATATTTTATATTATAATGATATTTTTTTTTTATTTTATTAGTTAATACTCTATATTTTTTAAATGTATTCTGTGATGTATCCATTGATAATTTGATTTTTGTGACATCATTTGATACTTATGCTATTTATTAATTATTAAGTTATCATTTGCATTTAAATATATGATCTATAATTACAATTTTTATTATTTTTTATTAGATTTAATGTGTTATACTTCTTATAATCCATTCTTTCATTTTTATAATTATTTTTATTTTTATTCTTTATATTTTAATTTTTATAATTATTTATATAGATTTATTTCATTCATATTATATTTCATGTTTTCATTATTTTTTAGTTTTAATACATCTACATCATCTATTTTATTTATATATTTATTATGCTGTTTATAATTATACAATTTAGTCTATATATTGAGATGCACTATTATAATTGAATAATATTTCAATAATATTTTTTAACTATCATTATTTTTTTATTATTTGCTCATTTTTAGATTTTCATCAATGGTACTTTAAATGTTTATTTTCCATATTTCATTTTGTATAGTAGATTTTATTCCATTTCATTGTTTTTTTTTTTTATTATAGTCTGTATTAGTATTTATTATTAAGATTTATTTTAATTAGCAATTTTTTTTTCCTTTTTATTTTTTTCCATTATTGTATTATTTATAAACACATCATCTAAGATTTATAATTACAAATATTTTATTTTATATATTTTTATTGTTTATATATTCCATTTGCATGACATTTATTCATTCTTTTATTTAATTTATATTGAAGTTTATTGTATCATAATTTCATCATTCTAAAATTTATTTTATATCACATTTTTTGATGATATATAATATAGTTTATTTTATATATTTATAAATACATTGTTTGTATTTATATATTGTTTTTATATCTTAGTTATTATATTTATATTTTTTTTTTATTAATTTGTTACTATTATTTATTTTATTGATCCAAATGGTAAAATTTTTTAATATAATCATATTATAGAATACATATTGCATTTATACATTATATCTGAATTTGATAAATTCATTATTTTACTTGCTAATATTATTTATTATTACCATATATTCATTTTCATTTCACAATTCATCATGTATAACATTATCATAATTTTCAATATACCATTTATAATTTTTATTTTAATTTACATTTTGATTATTTAACTTGTTTATTGCATATTATTCAATTGTTTATAATATTAATTATTTATTTTATTTGTATTATTTTATAATTTCATGTCACTATGATAAAATTTTGATTATTTATTTATATAATTATGCTATATTTTTGCTCATTATATTCTCATTTGCTCTTCGCTATCCTCGTTCAAAGCCGGTTCGTAGCCCGACGAGAACATTCCTGATTCGTGAGTCCCTCCATAAGCAGCACCTCGCAAGCATGGTTTTATCCCAGCATTCTTTATAGTCTGCAGGTTATTGGTGAACAACTTACGGTGGGGCTTCTGTTGACAAGTCCTCCCTTACGACCAGCAAGTTTTGTTTTCTCTCGTGGCCATATAATCAAATCTACGAGTCTGACCAGCAAAGATCGAGAACAGCCACCTGTTACGACGTTAGCCACGTGAAGAGCCGTCCACGATCAACCGTTGATCATCTGTGATAAACTAGCTGATTCCACCGAGATTCACTTAGAAATATAATCTTCAAGATAAGATTTTGACCAAGGACAAGAGTAGGATTGACTACTCTTCCAAATTTCAAAAATAATTCAAGAGTTTCAGCAAATTGGAAATCCTATCTAGTAGAGGTTCGATGGATGTGGGCTCTAATTGATCCTACGGCTCAAAATAAATCCCATTCCTACTAGGACTGTAATCGAAGAAGTCTATAAAAGGAGCCATAGCTCAAGGTCAACGTGCGGGGGGGGGGGGGGGGGGGGGGGGCGCGAGGAAAATTGATACTCAGAAATTTAGAGCATACTTAGAGGAAGCTAAGGCAGTCGAGAGTTCCCCCGAGGTCGAGCTTTCCTCATTATCGCCGCACCACTTGTTCGGTGCCATCACTCATTGCCGCGGCGTTGCCTCCTTGCTGGAGCACTGTTTCAGTAACCCTCCGTGTCGTCGCTCCAGCAGCCGCAGCTCCATCATCCCGGTCACCGCGTGCCCGAAGGAATAGATCGCCAATCAGCCCTACCGTCTACCAAGTTGCTGCGCCAATAAGCCCGCTATCTACCTCTTTTTTGGTTTAGTCAACCAGTTTTGTCCCAAATTTAAAGTTAACGTAGTGCTGTCCGTGGTCAAATTTCGTGGATTTGGCGTTCCGTTTCGCTGCAAATTCAGCTTCAAGGTGTGCATGATCTCGTGTTTACACAAGCTTTTCATCAAGACTTGTTCAGCTTCAATTAGGTATTTCAGTCCAAATATTCTGAAAAGTACTTGAATATTTGTTGAATGTTGATGGATTATAATTGCTTAATCTGAATGTTTGAAATATGAAGTGAATTTTTGTAGAAGTCGGGATATCTTCGGATTCTGGGTATATTTGATAGATGTTGGGTTTGAATTTAAGATAATCAGAACCTGGAATCATGTCTTGAGAATATTCAAACTTGGCATGTGTAGTATGGATATTGAGCATGTAGTCGGTTTTATGGATGTGCTTCAGGATGCTTGATATATTTCATGACTTGCTTTCAAATGAATTTGAATTCTGATCTTATCTTGAAGATGTTATGATGTTATTCGATTGTCTAGGATGGTTTGGTTTTATCTTGGAGTTAGATTTATTTTATTTTTTTTTGAAAATCTGAGCATATGGGATACGTTCTATCCTAGTTGAAAATTTTGAATATGTCTTTAAAATCGGATAATTATCTAAATTATTTTTTTCAAAAAAAAAATCTTAAAAGATAATCTTTCCTAATTTTAAAAGATAAGATCCGTCGTGGATAGGCCATTTTCCCCTTCAAATTCGGCGATTTTTACCCCTTTAGTGGTCGAAAATCTCATTCATTTCTATATGGTCTAAATCAAATATTTTTATAATATTCCTTGAGTATAGTACATGCTCCCTTGCGCCTTTGTCCTCGGATATGTGCATTATGGAGACCATCCGACTTCACCCTCGAAATACGACGTCATCCGCACAAATGAAATTATCCATCTCATCCCATAACTTTGGGGCCGGATCGATAATTTCATTTTAAATTCACCATCTGACCCCACCCTCGGGGTACGACGTGAATAAATTCCCCTTTCCTTTCCGACCCTAAACTTGGGACGAAGCGAATTCATCGAAAAATTCGGATCACATGGGTACGACACTCAAGGTTTATTATATTTTTATTTGATTCATTTCATAAAAGGAAAATCACCAAAAGAGCATAAATCGTGGTCTAAAAAGGAATTAAATGTCAAGATACTTTTAATATAAAATTAGACTTTGAGGATCAATTTCTTAATTATATTAATGTTATCAAATTCGGACATTTTTTATTTTTGTCCTTATTAATCGGAAAAATACCAAAAAAAAAAATGTCTCATGTGCATTTCATATAGGGTAGATCATGCATATTCTACCATGTCATTAACGCATTGTTATTCATGTCATATAGGTTAGATTTGCATCCATGCATGTCATGATTTTTTAAAAACAATGTAACTTATTTTGTGTGCCAAAACTAACATTACGTCACTTTTTTTTTTTGAAAATAGCAGCATTTTTTTCATTCAAGCATTTTGCATATTATGAGAACACAGCTTCTTTGTCATTTAACTTAGAGTCCTTAGATTACCATGTTTGTCATAAAGTTTAGAATCGTCCAACCGCATCCAGTTAGTTCATGTCATATTTGCATATTGTAGTGCATTTGCATTGCATTTCATTATTCAAGAATCCCCAAACAATACAATTGCACTGGTCCAAAGAATCATTGAATTTGCCGTTCAAGAAAATTTTTCACAGAATGGTTACCGAAAGGGTGTTAATTGAAAAATTAACATAATCAAGTCCCCGAATTTGAATCTCTGGTTAGCAGAAATAAAGTAATCTCCTGATACTTTATTTAGGTTTCTAATCTACCTACCAAAAAAGATTAGTGGCGGCTCCAAATTTAAATCATTCGGACAAACCTAAGTTTTTTAAGTTGCGAATTGGTAGAGTTTGGGAGAGCTCGGGCTAGGTTAGTTAATTCATTTAATTGATCTAGCAATGAAAAATTCAACGATTAAGGAATTTAACATACTGTTCGATCTTTCCATGAAAAATTCAACGATTTCTGGGGACCTTCTTGTCATCATGCTTCAAAAGTCATTCTCCAATAAATGCATTACAAGAACAAACGTGGCCTTCTTTTCTTCATTCCTATTCATCCGTATGCTAGAGTTTAATGATGTCCCTCTTTTCTTCCTTTTTTGTTTTCATGGATTATTGTCAAAATGACAATCAATTTTATTAATAATTTAATAGCATTAGCCACCTCCAAGTTATTACTCTCCCTAGCAACAAATGTCCCATAACACTGCAAAAGCATTCATTACAATGCTAAGGATGATGAAATTTCACTATCCTACATTAGAAAAGGAAGTCCCTTTTGCAATTTTAAACTAGTTCAACATGAACAAATCTATGATCAAGATATCACTAATCAATGCAATCACATCAATAATCAATGCAAATTACACTTACTCAAATGAGACCCAATTCTTCACTCTAAACTTCGAGCATGAATAAACCATATGCTTAGTCATGTTGAGAAAAACCCTACTTGATTTTGAAGTTGATAAAACAATCCATAATCTCTAATATCTAAAGTTAATACAGTGAAATCGTATTCTGCGGATTATCCAAAGGTATATGGATCAAGATACATAGGATTGAATTTAGCAAGATAGGCTCAGATGATATTCAAAGGGACTCAGATGTGGCGAGGAGCTCAGCCGTTAGGCGACTCCGTAGCTCAAGCTCTGAGGGAGTACTTCACACACAATGACTAGAGTATCATGAGATATATTTGAGATGATTTAATTGAGATTATATATCATCACAATGGCTAGCAAATCAAGTTGGATCATTCTTGGATATTATCCATTATGAAGATCAATTAAGGATGTGGATTAAGGGAGACAAGGATGGCTCACCTAATGAAGAACTCTATCTATGAAATCCAGGATCACGATTATATGGGTGATTTGATCCAAAGGGGAATTCCTTCCTATTCAATGGCTATGAGATCTTTTTTGATACAATCTCGTTCAGATGGGAAAGTTTGGAGAGTGATCCTTGGATGCCTTGCAATGAGCAGTTGGAGGTGGAGGAGTATAAAAGGACTTCTCAAGGTCAAAGAGTGAATGACAAGAGAGTAGGATCTTAAATTCCATGATTAAGAGAGCTTCACATCATTCATATATTCTTAATCCGAACACTATAATACTTAAAGGTTCTCATCCAAGTGAGAGAGTGTTGGATGAGTAGTCTATTGACTTGGGAATCGTCACTATGTTGTAACCTTTGAGATATTTACTAGTGGAATTCAGACGATTGGTTGTCAGCATGAAGAAGTAGACGTGGGCTTGAACAAACATGATCCGCTACAAACTCTCTATGCAAATTCTCTATCCCTTAAACTCTTTGTTATTATATTGTGATAGTGAAATTGTGCATGCCTATGCATCTAAGGATATCTCAAATCTTGTTATCGATCATCATCTGAACTTAAATTCTGAACTTAATCGTTTAAATTCCGCATTGATTTTTAAAGTTCATTAAAATCACCTATTCACCCCCTCTAGGTGATAAAGCTAACCCTAGCAATTGGTATTAAAGCTGGGTGCTCTTATTTTTATCGAAGTGTCATTACTTATGAGGTAATGATCTCTATGGCTAGCAACTTTGTTCCAACATGGATTAAAGGAGGAAGTAACAACAGGCCACCTTGTTTTGACAGAAAGGAGTACAACGATTGGCAAAACAAATTCAAGGCATACCTCAGACGCCAAGACCCATAGATTTCGGATGTTGTTCAAAGAGGCATTGATCCCACTGCAAATACAATAGCTAGTGCAAATTCAAATAAAAGGGATAACAACACCAATGGCAACAGCAACACTACCCCACTGCAACTTTATCTGTAACCCCATTAACGAAGAGAGATGCACTTAATGCTAAAGCTATTTATTCATTCTATAATGCATTGTCTCCAATTGAATATAAACGCATTGCAAATTATACCACCTCAAAAGTGATATGTGACAAGCTTCACGTAACCTATGAGAGAACAGACAGGGTCAAGGAGACCAAAGTCAATATCCTTCTTGGCCGGTATGAAGGATTCAAAATGAAACCTAATGAGACGGTGAAAGAAATGTTTGATAGATTCACTGAAATAGTGAATGGCCTTACATACCATGGGCATCCTATGTGAGACCCAATAAGAGTTAACAAACTTTTGAGAGGACTCACAAAAGATTGGGACAATATCAAGACATCCATTTGAGAAACTCAGAGGATCATGCCACTATCTATGGATGAGCTCATTGGAACTCTTTAATCTTGCAAGGAGGAAAGAAACTATGAGGAAACTCATTTGAAATGTAAGAAATCCATTACTTTGAAATCTAATGATGATTATGATGATTCATATTCTCAAGATGTGACAATGAGGAATTGGCTCTCATGATCAAAAGATTCAAAAAGATGGCCAAAAAGGGAAGAAATTTCAAAGAAAAAAGGAATCTTAGACGAAGTGATCAAAAGAGATCATTTGAGAGTAAAGAAGACAGGAAAGATGTAACTTGCTTTGAGTGCTAGAAGAAAGGGCATATCAAGCCATACTATCCACTTCTAAAGAAGAAAGAAAGGAACAAAAAATCGAAAAAAGCCCAGAAGGCTAAGACCTGGAGTGACACAAAACATGAAAATGGGGAGAAATACACCAACATTTGTCGAATGGCTAATTCAAACTCTAAAGAAGAATCTGAGGTAATAACCCACTTCGCTATTCCTTCTGAGGTATCTGAGTATATTGAGGAATTGTGTTCAGACTATAAAGCTACTCTTAAAAGGATTTCTGAGTTGAAAGACGAAATTTCGTGTTTAAAACAAAACGATATTTCTCAAAAGGATAAAATAATTTTTCTTGAAATTGAGTAATCTCAAATCATGGAAAAATTTGATTTGATTTCTAAGAAAATGAAGTTTTTCAAACTGAGAATGATTCTTTGAAAACGAAAAATGTTCCTTTGAAAAGGGAAATCTCAGATTTTGGTAAAACATTTTCTTTTGGGTCAAAAAATTTACAACATATTTTTTCTATACAAGTTCCATACTATAATTCTTTTTGGACTTGATTCTCAACCAAAAGGCTTGTGAGAGGATTCCCAGATATCAAATATGAGAAAACTAATTTATGTGACACTTGCATGCTTGGCAAACAGGTCAGAAATTCTTACAAATCAATAAATTAAGTTTTCAATCATGCTCTCTAGCTTCTACACATGGATGTTTTTGGACCTACTTGAACCTAGAGCATTGTAGGTAAAAAGTATTGTTTAGTGATAGTAGATGATTATACTAGATTTACTTGGGTTTCCTTCCTTACACATAAGAATGAAACATTCCAATATTTTGAAAACTTTTCAAAGAAAGTTCAGAATGAAAAAGCTATTCGATTTCCAGCATAAAAAAAGATCATGGAGGAGAATTTGAAAATCAAATCTTTGTAAATTTTTGTGATCAAAATGGTTTCAACATAATCTTTCATCTCCTTATACTCCTCAATAAAACAAAGTAGTTGAAAGGAAAAATCAATCTTTACTAGAAATGGCACAAACTTTCTTAATTGAAAGTAAAGCTCCTTCTCATTTTTGGGCAAAAACTGTTTCTACTGTATGTTACATCATAAACCGTATCTTCATGAGACCATTGCTTGAGCAAACCCCCTATGAGTTTTACAAAGGCAGAAAACCAAGCATATAACACTTTCATGTATTTGGCGGTAAATGCTTTCTTCTAAAAAATTCAAATGATCATTCGGGAAAGTTTGATGAAAGATCAGATGAATTAATAAAATATCATATGAAGGAGTATCTTTTAGATATTCTACTTCAAGTAAAGCATATAGAGTCTTCAATAAAAACTTAAGAATAGTTGAAGAATCTATGAACGTTAGGTTTGAAGAAGGATACGACACTCAGAAGATAGGCATTGAAATCTCCACATCATCTGAGAGGAATCCATCATTTGAGCAGACTCCCTCATCTGAGGACAAACATCACTTGAAGTGACTCAGAACATCAATAATACTCAAGCTACTACATCATTTGAGAACTCGGACCAAGATACTTATCCAGAAGATGAGTAAGATAAAAGATATAACAAGAACTAGAAACACAAATCCAATCATCCAGCAAATCTTGTCATTAGAGACATAGAAGATGGAATTAAGATTAGATCCAAATTCAAGAATTCCATAAATGCTTTTGCACTTATATTTGAAGTTGAACCCAAAGAAATTGAAAAGGCTCTTGTAGACGAAAGCTGTATATAAGCAATGCAACAAAATCTACATCAATTCAAACTTAGAGAAGTTTGGGAATTGGTACCTAAACCTAATGATCATCCAATTATTGAAACTAAATGGTTATTCAAAAACAAGTTGGATGATAAGGGTAAGGTTACAAGAAACGTGTCCAGACTCATAGCAAAGGGATACTCTTAAGACAAGAGAATTGACTACGATAAAACATATGCTCCTATAACAAGACCGAAATCTATTAGATTACTCCTAGCATTTGCTTGTTACAATAACTTCAAGCTATATCATATGAATGTCAAGAGCTCATTTTTGAATGGCTATATCAAAGAAGAATTGTATGTGGAACAACCACCAGAATTTGAAGATCAAAATAGCTCAAATCATGTCTACAAACTCAAGAAAGCTTTTTATGGACTCAAGCAAGCATCACAAGCATGGTATGAGAGGTTAAGTAATTTCCTTGTTAGTAAAGATTTTGAAAAAGGTAAAGTGGATACAACTTTGTTTATCAAAAAGGAAGATAAAGATATCTTATTTATTCAAATATATGTTGATGATATTATATTTGGTTCTTCTAACAAAAAACTCCACAAGAATTTCTCTCAGATCATATAGAGCGAGTTTGAAATGAGCATGATGAGAGAACTCACATTCTTTCTTTGACTTCAAGTAAATCAAATGGAACAAGGAACCTTTATACATCAAGAGAAGTATACCAAGGAAATTGTGAAAAAGTTTGGTCAGGAAAATTGTAAGAAAACTGTATCACCAATATCTTCTTCATCCAAGTTAGATAAGGATGAACATGGCAAAAAGGTTGATCAGAAGCTATGTAGAAGTATGATTGGTTCTATATTATACATTACTACTTCTAGACCTGACATCATTTTTAGCGTGTTTTTATACGCCAGCTTTCAATCACATCCTAAGGAATCACATCTCTCTGCAAGGATCATAAAATATATTGGAAACAATCCTAATATGGGATTATGGTATCCAAAGACCTTAGACCTTACTTTACATGGCTGCTTAGATGCAGATCTTGCAAGTTGCAAATTAGACAGGAAAAGCAATTCAGGAACATGTCAACTTCTAGGATCCATGCTAGTATCTTAATATTCAAAGAAATAGAATACTATGGCATCATCAACTATAGAAGCTGAATATGTTGCCTTGGGGAGTTGTTGTGCTTAGATCTTCTGGATGAAGTAACAACTGAGGGACTTTGGTGTTGAAGCCTCAAACGTGAAAATCAAGTGTGATTATACCACTACAATCCATCTAACAAAGCATCCAATTCTGCACTCTCGAGCTAAGCATATTGAAATTAAGCATTATTTTATTTGTGACTATGTGTATGATGATGATGTTAATATTCAATTTGTTGACTCAAAGCATCAATTAGCTGATATATTCACCAAGCCATTAGAAAAGAATTTTTTTGAATATATTAGACAAGAATTGGGTATTACTAGCATGCCTGTTTGAGTTATCTTTAAGACATGTTAAATCTACTTCTGAGTAAAATGCAACATCTGAGAAAGATAGAAGTGAAGCTTCAAAACTTGCTCAACATCTGAAAATGACATTCAATTCTAAGAGAAAAGGCACCATCTAAGGAGATAAAAATGCTTGAATAGAACCTCTGAACTAAAAGCATTATTTGAGGAAGTTATCATCATCTGAAGAGATACAAATGCTTGAATGGAACCTCTAAACTAAAAGTATCATTTGAGGAATTTATCATCATCTGAAGGATACGAATATCAAGTTTGCTCGTTCAAACTTTTAGTGCGTAAGTAGTTATTTTTTGCAAGAAATAAGGTACGCATAATCTCAATCTTTTTAGATATTCTTTGAAATATTGTGGTTGTCAAGATTGCTTAGTTTAAACTAATTGAAAATTTATTTCTGAAAAATGATTTATCGTACCTTTTCAAAATATTTTATTTTTGAAAATCAAATCTCAAATCTTTTAACTGTCAAAAGTGATTTTTAGTTTTGGTTAAGACAAAACTTGCACTTTAAACCATCGTGTCCCTTTAAAATCTTCTCGCAAAACAAAACCTTCTGCGCTCAAATTCTTCTTCAAAATTTTCAATATTTCTCTCATACTTTCATCTGCGACTCAATCTCGCAATTCCTTCTTTTTAAAAAAATCTCAATCCTCACTAAAAAAATCCTCAATAGCATCCAAAAATTCATCTATCATGAAGAAGCCAGTCTCTGGAACTCGACAGTCAGGTAGATTGGATTTGTGAGGACTTAGGTCTCCAATCAGCGGTCCCCCTCTATACGATCTCTCCAATTCTTTAGATGGTTGAGGCGAGATTCAAAGACATGAGGAGATAAGCGACACTCCTCAAATTGAAACCTGTGCTACTAAAGCCTCAGAAGTTGAGACCCTTGCAATGGTTAAGGCTAGAAAGTTGTAGGGAATAAAGATTGTCTTTTGAAAAAAGTACCTAATTCTTTCGAGAGGGCTACTTTTTCTATAGATGATAAGATAAGGTTGGCAAGAAGGGTTTCAACTCTAATTCGTGGTATGAGGATGTATGGTAGAGATGACAAAGCTATTAAAGAATATGTGACCATACGTATTTTTGGGAATGAATGAGAACTACAAGGTTTTGAGGCAATGTTAACTCAAAAAGAGATCAAGAAGGCTATGAAAGTAGGAGTAGAATTTTAGAAAGATAAGCCAATATAATCTGAGACCTCTAAAAAGGAACAAAGAAAGGTTGGTGAACCTTCAAGGATTGTGGAAGTACAAATTCCTTCGACTGAAGCTAGATTTGAAGGTGATAAGGCTAAAAAAGAAGTAAGATCTAAGACAGTGCTGTGTAATGATCATCTGAGGGAGGATGATGATGAGATGATATATGCTCATTTTAAAGGTATGCAGATGAAGTTTTTAGTCAAGGAGGGTAAAGCGGGTAGGATTTTTAGATCCCGTGAACATCATGAATATTTCAATTCTCTACTTCCCAAAACATTTATGGCAAATAGACCTGTTGATTTCAAATACTTTGAGAAGAATGGTTTGCAGATCCTTTCTTTGCTTTCGAATCTATACTTGCAAACTCTTTGCTCCTTAGATACTACTCCCTATTATACTGAGTTAACTACCTATTTCTATTCAAACTTCTTTGTGCCTAGTAAAGACCATATTTAGTTCTCTTTCTTTGGTCAGAACATCATTCCGAGTGTTGTATAACTTGCAAAAATCCTAAGTTCTGAGTTGTCTATTTTCACTCCTATTCCTATCTCAAAAGAAGCTATCTACAAAGATCTCTCTGGTAATCCAAATCTCTCCAAAGCAAATAAGGCTCACATTGAATACCATCATTTTCTTCTGAGGAGCATTATTCTGCAGAAGGTAGTCATGAACTACCTTAGACCTAATGAATCTTCCAAAATAGATGTTTCTCGATTCAAAACCAAAATTTTCTTGGCCATTCTAAATGGCAAGCCTTTCTCTCTTCCACGTATCATCTTTTTGCGTATGCATAGAATTGTAAGGAAGAACAAGGGATAACTACCATATGGGTCATTAATCACTAGACTCTTTGACTGAAGATAGACATTCCTTAGAAGTTTAGCTCTTGGCAAATTCCACAAGATAGTACTACTGAAATAATATTTGTTAAGACGGGCTACAAATTTACAGATGGTCAATAGAGGGATAGGAAAAAGAATGTGGTGTTAATAGATCTTTCTTTGGCAGAAACTATAGCAGCAAAAGCTATTTAGGTTGAACCTTCACTAATAGAAGCTTCGCCTGCTGAATAAACTGCAAGTCCTTTACTTGTTGAACAAATTGCAAGTCCTTCAACTGCAGGACTATCCTTTGAATCCACTTGAAAGATGAGGATAAAAATATTGGCTCACAAGTCCACTAAGC
>JAGVVM010010246.1:0-10508 GCA_019149425.1 Psidium friedrichsthalianum | reverse complement strand
AAAGAAGTTCATTCATTGAACCGATGAAAAAGTTCAGTGATTCTTTAAATTGGCTGTTAATTAGCCAGGCACTTCAACTAGAACATCTTGGAAGGGTAAGAAAACAGTAAAAGACATTGCTCAAGTTGGGTCCAGCTATTGGAACAATCACCAATGCCCAACTTGAAACAGGAAGAAAGCATTCAGGAATTTACACTTGACTTCCCACTTCCCAGCTAAAAACCCATTTTTGGCGGTTTAAAAGAAGATTGTCCCACAACAGCCCACAAAAAATAAGCACGCCATCACATGCCAAACTGAATCGGAGCGCCAGAGACCATACCAACCAGAGTCAGACATACCTCCTTCTCAACGTACTTGGAGAAACTCAGCAAAAGGTAAAGTTAAAGCGTTGAAGACTACCACTAATCAATCAAAGAGCCAATCCCTTAACCCACCAAATGACTCGCTTCATCAATGAATGCATTCACAGCAAACAGGGAAAAACAAGGGGTGAGAACTACGCACCTGGGTCTTGTTGTAAAAACTTCATTTTTAGCGTGCATGAGAATCTCTGCTTCCCCTTCTTTGATGATCTTGAAGTCGTTGAGATCCATCGACATGGCTCGCTGCCTATAACGATGCAGAGGGCGATTCGTAAATCGTGGTTCTCCCGGAGTTCGTGCAGAGGCGGGTCGATAACCGCTGTGGACGGGAGGCAGAAGCTGGGACGACGACGGCGGTGGGTTCTTCACCGGAGTTTGTGAGGTGGCAAAGGAAACATGGAAAGGCGGAGGTTAGGATTTATAGGACGACATGAGCTTTGTCTGCGATGGCCAGTCGAAAAACCTACCTGCAGTTGCGCCACTAACCCCCACTCGTTTCTGTTTCAATTTTCACGTCTCGGACAAACGTGCGATGTGACTTTTTTTTTTTCCAAAAATAAATAATTCGTATTATTCATAAAACGATTTTTCATTATTCATCAAAATATTCCGGTATACACGATCGCCGATAATTAATATATATTTTATAAATAAATTATTTCAAGTGATATTAGTAATCATTTATAAGAAAATAATTTTAATTATTTATTTTTCAAAACATAAACGGAATCATTATTAGAAATTTTGACTTTTGCTTGTTACATTCAAGTTTTATTCCTAAAAAAACTAGCAGTGGTCAACGTGTCCTGCATGTCAATCAGTCTCGGATTAGTTTCGAACTTGAATTTGGTTTAATTTTTGTGAAAATGACTAAATAGGAATATTCGTTGAATGGAAAATTTTTTTGGTAGAGATTTATTATTTGCAAAATAGAGGCTAGTTAAAATATTGTGTCAACATGCAATAGGAAAATCTCGCCATTTGATTAGAAGGGAACAGTTCCAGATCCCTTACAAGTTTCGCTTGGAACTTAAAATCTACCCGTTAAATATTTTCATCGTTTTTTGGAACCTATCTTAACTACCCTATGTTTTATGGAGCTTGGAACTTGCCACAGATTCTAGGATTTGATTCTAGGGTGTTTGGAAACTCGCCAATTTCAATTTGTTCTTCTTTTTCACATTTAGTTCAACAAAATGAGAGTAAATGCAACAACAAAAATGAAAGTATCTAATCTCTAATAACAATAATCCATAAAAGATAAACACGTAAAATGAAATAAACAATCCAAAAAAATGAATTGGCAAAAAGCTTTCCGTAGTTCCTATCATGGAACTTCTTGACTTTCAAATTTTGGCCACCAATAGACCAAAGTTCATTGTAGTTCCTATAATAAAAACTTCAGTCCTATAATAGAACTTCTTGCCACAATGTTTCATTGAACACGTAAAATAAAAGAAACAATAAAAATTTCAAAGATGCAACATAAAAATCTAAATTATTGAACTTCAATCCTTAATCATTCATGAAAAATGCTATAAATTCTAACCACTTGAAATCAAACAAAAAAACAAACATAGTTAATCTCTTAATAATAGCTTTAAATTAAAACTACTATTGACCAAACTGAAATAAGTATTAGTCTCACCATGTATAGCAATTCCACTTCAATTCGTAAACTCTTTTCCCGATGATAATTTCCTCATTAGTAGCAAAAGAGATTAAATAAAAACATTCATTCAGAGATATACAAATGAATTATCATATGTAAATATATAAACATCAATTACCTAACTCAAACTTTTATGCATTCTCAATGCACTCTTCAATGTTAATTGGCATGCGAACGGCTCTTAAACAATGCAAATCAAAGCTTCTAATGTACTAACAGTCGACTCTAAAGCAAATGATAGTTATGAAAATAGACGAAAACATTTCAAGCCATAGGATTTATATTTTGATTGAAATTGCCTGAGGAGTGAAATTACCTCTCTGCTCTGCAGAGCTTCCCCCCCTACCCACGATGGTAGTATCTCCCCCAAAACCCTACTTCTACCAGTGAACCCTAATCGGTCCTCACTAACACTAATACACAAACCTCACTCTTACAAAATCCCATTCCCCTGTCCCAAATAATCACAATGACCAAACCTACAGAATGTTTCGGCTAAACCCACCCCAAACCCTAGAGTAAAGCCCCTTCAATCCATCGAAGCTGGCAGCTGGCCTGTTGTGGTAATGCTGAGTGGGAGACTCGCAACTGAAGTCTGGTGCCCGATGCTGCTGGGTTCTGAGGAAACTTGTTTCCATAGCTGCTGAACGTGGAGTCCATCCTTGCTGCGGGCTGTTAGCAAGCTAGAGTTAGAAATACTCTGCTACAAGAAAATCTACAACAAAGACAAGAGTTTCAACCCAAGTACACCCAGAGGTAATCTACTTGTTTTCCCACGAAAAAAATTGTGAAGAAATGGAAAAAAATGAGCAGGGAGGAAGAAAATGAAGTTAGATTGGCTGCTCTCTGTAGAAGCCTAGGTGAAATGTGGTCGGAAAGTGATGAGGTTATGGCAAAAAAGGAGATCCCGGAGGATAGAATCACAGAATGTGAACACATGTTGTATGGAAAACTGCAGGCAAAACCGAATGTGAACTCCAGGCCTTTATTTCCACTATGAAAAAGGCGTGGAAGGTGGATAATGTAGAATGTGCCATGCTGGATCAGGGGTTATTCTCTTTTAAGTTTGAATCTGAAACGGAGAAGAAAAGAGTAATGGAAGAAGGGCCATGGTGTTTTTCGAGGGACTTGCTAATACTCCAACAATGTGAGCCAGACATCCCTGATCACTGTTATGAATTCACTCACAGCCCATTTTGGGTTCAGTTTATAGGGCTGCCGAGGGGAAGAGTAGTAGACGAGATTGTTCACGAATTGGCCTCGAAGATTGGAGAAGTAGTGGAGGTGAAAATTGAGACTAAAGGCAATAACCCAAGGAGATATGGGAGAGCTAGAGTGATGCTAAGTCTGGATTCCCCACTAAAATCAGGAACCATCCTGAATCTGGGGCATACAAAGCTATGGATTGATTTTCGTTATGAGAGACTACCCAGGTTTTGTTTCTCATGTGGTCGCATTGGACACTATACTACAGACTGTGAGTTGATACCGTACAAGGAGTCTGACCTTGAGATGAAACTAGGGTGGAAATTTGGTAGTTGGTTGAGAGCGGAAGCTAGAAATTCAAGTCCTTTTTGGGAGCTTTTTTACGGTAAGGAAATACCAGAGCTTAGTGATGAGGAGATGATCCCGGAGACCCCTCAAACAGCGGTTATCAGGGAAGCTGATATAGATGAGGCTGATAGAAGTAAAGGGAAATGACAAACAGATAGTGATGGCACAAACGCCAGCAAAAAGGGGGCCGCCTACACTCCAATTCGTGCAGGATACTCGAGATGGTGCAGCGGGTCAATATGAAATAGAGAGGTCTTCTCTTAGGCCTAAGAAAGATAAGATGGTGGCAAAAATCCCAACACAGAAGAAGCTGAAAAGGCACAGCCCCTATGTGTTACCTGGTTCATAAGGAAAAGTTGACAATGTTGAAGCTCTACTCGAAACACCTATTACTTTGGTGGAAGGAAGAAACGAATGGGCTTTGGTGGCTAGCCCTAATAAGCCACCGGGGAGTATATGAAGATTATGAGCTGGAACTGTCAGGGGCTGGGTACCCCCCTGACGGTCCAGCACCGCGAGCCATTGTGGCTCAAGAGAGGCCCGACCTTGTCTTTCTTATGGAGACAAAAAATAAAGAAGAAGTTGTGCAGAAAATCAAAAAAAGATTACAATTCTAGCATCTGTTTGTGGTTAACCCAATGGGT
The DNA here is from genome assembly GCA_019149425.1 of Psidium friedrichsthalianum. Classification (NCBI taxonomy): domain Eukaryota; kingdom Viridiplantae; phylum Streptophyta; class Magnoliopsida; order Myrtales; family Myrtaceae; genus Psidium; species Psidium friedrichsthalianum. The sequence goes on along the minus strand of JAGVVM010010246.1, from coordinate 6,273 downwards.
ATAGCAGGAGGATTAGCTGTTTTATGGAATGAAGAAGGTACAGTGACGGTGAAAGACAACTCGCGGGATTTTATAGACGTAATTTGCAAGGAAAATACGAGTGGGGTGCTAATGAGAGTAACCTTTTTACACGCACCTTATGAACTCCAGAAAAGAATGGGTTTATGGCAACAAATCCAGCAAATAAGCTCAGTCAACAGATTGCCTTGGGTCTGTTTGGGGGATTTCAACGAAATATTATACCATTGGGAGAAAATGGGTAGAAGAGGGGCGGATCATTCTCGTCTAGTGGCATTCCAAGAGTTTATTAATGGCTGTTCATTGATGGATTTGGAGAGCAAGGGCTGTACGTTCACCTGGTCAAACAATAGGGAAGGGGATGATTTGGTGAAGGAGAGGCTGGACAGAGCCTTGTGTAATATTGAATGGAGAGTGGAATTTCCTAATGCGGAAGCACATGCAATGCCGGCTATCGGATCGGATCACAGCCCTATTATCCTCTCCCTTCATCCGCCTTCTAAAAGAAGGAAAAAAGAATTCAAATTCGAGGCCTTTTGGGTGGAAGACGAGGAATGCAAAGATGTGGTTAAAAGTGCATGGGATGATCAGCAGACTGTGGCTGAAGAGGTGCCAGAAAAGATAAGGAGAACAACTTTGGCCCTCCAGAAATGGAGCAAGACAAGTTCTCTAATGCGCGAAACCAATGAAAGCATTAACAAAGAAACTCAGAGATATCAACAATGAGGTGAGCAGCCCTTCTAGACGGGAGGTCTCAAAAAGCATAATTGAGCAAATTGGGAAACTTTGGAGAAGGGAGGAGCTCTACTGGAGTATGAGGTCTCGAATTACTTGGCTTAGGGAGGGGGATAGAAACACAAAATATTTCCACGCCACCACTATCCAAAGAAGGCAAAGGAATAAGATCTCGTTATTGAAAACTGATGACCAAACCTGGTGCAGAGATCAGAATCTATTAAAGCAACATGTAGTGGACTACTACAGGAATTTATACAGCACGGTCGGTGAGAGAAACTTCGACCCGGTACTCAGCCAATGCCCTGAAATAGTCACAGGGGAGATGAATGAAGCATTAACAGCCCCGGTATCTCTAGAGGAAGTCAGAAATGCAGTTTTCCAACTAGGGGCAGCAAAAGCACCGGGCCCAGATGGCTTAAATGGTTTATTCTACCGTAACCATTGGGGAGAAATTCAACATGACATTCACAAGATGGTCAGGGAGTTCTTCACTTCAGGTTTCTTCCCTCCCGCTCTTAATGCAACCCAAATTGTGCTCATTCCTAAAATATCTAATCCGGAGGAAATTTCACAGTTTAGGCCGATAAGTCTATGTAATTTCAGCTACAAGATTATTTCAAAGGTCATGGCCAATCGGCTCCGCCCTTGGCTTCCGAACCTAATAGCAAAGGAGCAGAGTGCTTTTGTGAATGGTAGATTGATACAAGATAATATTCTATAGTGCAGGAAGTCATCCATCAATTGAGAACGAGGGAGAGGAAAAGAAAATTTCAAGCCATTCTTAAGCTCGACATGCAAAAAGCTTATGATAGGGTGGAATGGGATTACCTATGTGCGAGTATGACCAAGATGGGATTCTGTGAAAGATGGGTTGATATGGTTAGATATTGTATGGCCTCGGTGTCCTTCAGCATTAAGATAAATGGAGAGCCCCAACCTTTCTTTCAACCATCTAGAGGGATAAGACAAGGCGATCCACTGTCCCCTTACCTATTTATCCTGGTAGCTAACACCTTGTCTCATCTATTGGGAAAGGCAATTGAGGATGGTACTTTAAAAGGTATCAAGCTGGGGGGTGGCTGCCCAACTCTTTCTCACCTATTATTTGCAGACGATGCAATTTTTTTCCTGGATGGGTCTATCAGAGAATGCCAAAATCTGGCAAACATTCTGAATCAATATTGCTATGTCTCGGGTCAAGCAATCAACCTTAACAAGTCAGGGGTTTTTTTCAGTAAGGGATGTCCAGAGCCCCTGAGATCAAACATGGCCAGTGAACTAAGGGTCCCTATCATTGAGAAGACGGGCAAGTATTTAGGCATTCCCTCTGATTGGGGGCAAACCAAAAAACAGATGTTCGCATGGATCTTAGCCAGGGTCAATATGAAGCTGGAGGGGTGGAAGGAAAACATTTTATCAAAAGCAGGGAAGGAAATTCTGATAAAAACAGTGGTGCAAGCCCTACCACAGTATGCGATGTCAATTTTCAAGATTCCGATATCGATTTGCAAGGCCATTGAGCAAAGAGTAGCAAACTTCTGGTGGAAACAAAACCCGTCAAAAGCTGGAATGCATTGGAAGAGTTGGGATGTGCTGAAACGAAGAAAGATAGATGGCGGGTTGGGATTCAAAGACCTTATTGCTTTTAACAAGGCCATGCTAGGTAAACAAGCATGGAGACTTGCTCACAATCCTTCATCGCTATGGAGCAAAGTTTTTAAAGGGATTTACTTCCAAAACACAGACATATGGAAAGCAAAGAAAGGGAGTAGACCGTCGTGGGGCTGGCAAAGCATTCTTATGGGCAGAGATGCGATCAGCTCGGAAACTCGCTGGGCTGTTGGAAATGGGCAGAACATTAAGGTTCGGGAAGATAAATGGCTAGACTCTGGAGTGATAGGTGGTCCAGCTAACAGAGATGATCCAAAAGTTGTAGCTGATCTCATTGACAGTGAAAATGCAAGGTGGAATGAACAGAAGTTAAGGGACCTATTTCCGGAAACTACAGTGCAGGAGATTATGGCTACGCCTCTAGGTCCTAACTCTAAGGATGACGAGCTAATCTGGGCAGGCAACAAACAGGGGAAGTATTCCATTAAAAGCGGCTACCAGAAAATCTTCTCAAATATGCAGCAAATCAAACAACCACAAGCATCAGCATCGTATCAGCCACCCCGCAGTCTATGGTCAGCTATTTGGCAACTACCTAACCCCCCCAAGATCCAAAACTTCATATGGTCTATATGTCACAATGCGATCCCGACGACAGAAAATCTATACAAGCGAAACATAGTACCTGACCCGCTCTGTCCAATCTGTCGCGAAGCTCCCGAGACGGTTGAACACACCCTGCTATTGTGCAAATGGACAAGGAGAATCTGGTCAGACTCGAGACTCAACATGCAGATCAAACCAGCAAATATTCAGAGGCTTGACAAGTGGCTAAACTCAATCCTTACCTCAGATCCGAAGCTCCCTGAACCTGAACTAGTGGCGAATGTCCTATGGGTAATCTGGAAAGGCAGGAATAGGTTCATCTTCGCACGACGCCAACCGAATCCAGACATGGTTATTGAAGAAGCAGAGTTAATCAGAGGAACCTCAGATCTGGGTCGACAATGGAAGAGGCAAAGGAACAAAGGGACAATGGCTTACCGACTCGCTGGTCCACCCCGATGCCCGGTTGCGTGACAGTAAACGTCGATGGCTCCTGGATCGAGGGCGAAATGGAAGGATCGGTGGCTGGCCTGTGCAGAGATGAAGATGGCGTCGTCGTTGATGGCTTTGCAAGATCAGTTCACGCCCTATCAGCATGGAATGCGAAACCCTAGCTTTGAAAACTGCTCTTTCACGTTTGGTAGAGGAGAGAGAAGGAAGACTTCAAAGTGAAGACAGTTCTCGAAGTCTTCTGGGGAAAACAGTGGAAGTACAATCAGATTGTACTCTACTATGTGCATGGCTTGGAAAACCTGAAGATAGCCCATGGGCTATTCGGCACCTCATTATAGAATGCAAGTTGCTGTTGGGCCAACTCCAAGGTGTCCAAGTAAAACCCATCCCCCGTGAAGCAAACAGAGTAGCTGATTGGATCGCCAAGGCACATAGACGCAAAACGCTTCCATTAAACTGGCTTGTCAATATCCCCCTACCACTTTGGGATCTAATATGTTGCGAAGCGAATTTTCCTCGCATCTGTATTTCTGACTTTGGATGAATGAAAAGCATCTCCTTCGACCAAAAAAAAAAAAGAAGGAAGTTTGGTGAAAGGGAGTCTTCTGGTCAAGGCATGTCATCCAAAACTCTTGTTCTCTGTGGCTTCCTTTGGCATTACTTAAAACTACAAATTAGGGTGAGCATGATTTAAGGAATGTAAAATTGATTTCAAGTTTCAAAAATTGTGGAACTTATGCTGATAGATAGCTTTTAGGTTCTAAGTTAGTTTAGGTGAGTGAAATTTTTGTAAGTTCTTGTATTTTCTTTGTATATGCCTTTGCGTGATCCTACGGTATGTCATAGCATCTGATAATGAGTATGTAATCTAAAATCACTAGTCCGACTTTCATTTCTAATGATATTTACGATTGAGATTGTTACTTTGTCAATGTTTTTTATTTTTTTTAGTCTCTCTAAAAATGAGTTGTGGTCAGTGAATTATTACAGTAAATGATAGTCATTAGAGGTTATGATCATTGCAATCGTTCAATTATACATATAAGTAGAACTTGGTAGACTCTAGAACTGATTTTGAAACTTGTAACATGGTAAGTTTCAAGTTTCATGATATGCTAAGTTGGTTCTAGATTCTAAAGCATGACAAATCTATTCTGTTAGGTTGATTCCAAGTCTAAGTGGAATTTGTATAGAATCTGAAACTCAGTTCAATCTTTGCTACAAACCAATTGAAAAGGTAAGAAATATCAAAATAATAATAAATAAATAAATAAGTTAAAGGGCACCTATGTAGAAACCCTTAATTTTTATAGTAATTGGATAAGAAATTCGATTTATTTTACTTCTGTTACGCAGATATTCCTAAAAGAATAGATACATAATGATGTTATTAGTAACCAATTAGATAAATTGAAGAATATGTAATAAATCATCGCACATGTTGACTGATAACAAAATGCAAACTGATTGAGAAAGATTTAAAATACCATTAGAATGATAATAATAATAAGTTAAAGGTAACCTACTTAGTCACCATTAACTCATACCTTAATTACTGTTTTCACTTATCTAACTTTGATGTTGCTAAAAAAAAATTAAAAATCGAGTTTTATCTTTCCAGTTATCTGATAATGATTAAAAATGGATACTTGTAATATATATAGAGGTTATCGGTAATTAGTCATACCTTTTAGACTAATTACATAAAGAAGTTTAATTCTTTGAATCGTCTAACATTGATATTCCTAGAATATTAGAGTGGATTCAACTATATATGTGATTTATATACGTAATCATTAATCTGCAAACTTATGTGATGGTCTTAAAGAATTTTCTGTTATTTTCCTTTTCCTCTTTGACATTAAGAGATAACATAATGTTATTTGACACTTCACACGTGAACAATATTATACTTCCTTGCATTTAGCTCTGTCCTTTATATTATCATGTGAATGATGCTGTGAGCAATATAAAGGCGCCAGAGATGGAAGGAAAAATGAATTAGCACATAGATGTGCCGATAAATTGTAGGAGTAATCGATTCTCGGTCCGGTTTAGTTCTACCTTGGAATTGAGAACCTAACCGAGAGGACCAGTGCCCAATTTTAGAGAGCGTGAACCAAACCACCAATCCTGAGCGGTCCAATTATTAGACGAGTCGCATTTTCTTGTGATTTGTCGTTAAAGACATACTCATGGACTACCTCTTGTTAATTGATCACATTGTCGCTAAACCTAGAAGTCATTTAGGTTTATGTTTACAATTTAGAAAATTTCTTTAAAAAAAATCTATATTATTATATTAGGTCCGGGGGTGCGTTTTCCTCTAGAACCGAGAACCAACTGACCATAACCGATTCTAATTTTATAAAATCAATAATTAGACCGAATCCCCAAGAACCGGACCCAATCGGCCAATTTGGTCAAATTCGGGCAATGCCCAGTTCGATCGATTCATTATGCTTAACCCTAAAAAATTGTCTACTTTGATTGATCCATACTAAGCATGGCTATTTTTGTGTTTTCATACATAGGTAAACACTTTCTCGAGAGGTTGCCCGAGTTTCGTCTAATCTATACATAGCTATTTTTGTGTTTTCATACATTGAAGTTCCAACGCTGAACGTCACCACCACGTCGCCTCTCTTGTGATATAATTCAATGCCCCCACTTATAATTCAGGAATGCTCCCACTTTGCTCGGTGTGCAATTCAAACCATTCATATCTCTTCCGCCATAAGTAGCTTGCCGTAAGTCACACCTTATTCAAACCCTTTGATCTTGCTCTCGCTATCTAGGTCATTGCAACATGAAAACATAGGATTAAAACCCTGTGAACTTATATCA
>JAGVVM010010245.1:0-11684 GCA_019149425.1 Psidium friedrichsthalianum | reverse complement strand
TTTTTGTTTGCTGCCAAGCTTTAACTGTTAGAAGATTCTTACTAGCTAGTCTTTTTGGGGCCTTTCCTGATCTTTTGAAGTTGTTGGGCTGCTTCATTCCCTGGCAACTCAAGATTGGAATATATCTTTTTGGCCAATAGCATTGATATGACATCCAAATGATGTTCCCTTTTACTAACATGCTTGATTGTAAAGAATTTGCTCATAAGATTGCTTATGGCGATTGATTCTGGATTCTGATTCTTAGTCACGGGATGATGCTGCTTGCCTAGGGTGCATATCTCTCTGTTTCCTTTATTGTTGATTTGTTAGTTCAACCTAACCAGCGGATTGTTTCTTAAGAAATCGTTCTGTGTTCTGCAGTACCGTGTTAGTACTCTGCAGTACATATCTTGATGCGCGAAGTGTGTGAACCGACACGAAATTGCTTTTTGGTCATTCTCTTTGTACTTGATAGGAATTCATGCTGTAGCTCGAGTTACGTACATTAACAATCTGCACGCGACATGTAAAAACCAGGTGGTTTCTTATTGCCTAACTTGTAAGGCACATGTAACCCTGAGGGTAAAATACACTCCCAAGGCATAGGGAGGCATCTGTATGTGCTGATTAGTTTTTCAGGTATTTGTGATTTGAAGATAAGCTAGAGCTTAATAGACTTTGTGTCTCAAATGCTTTATCCGAATTTTCTTGCTCGGGGTCCACTGTCTTTACGTCTTTACCTAAAAAGAAACAAATGACAGTGCATGTATTAAATGGCTTGCGATCTCGCATCCATGGGTCGTAATAGTTGTATCTACTGGCGATTTACGTACAATCAAGAAGTGATTGAGTTTTGAACTAATTACAACATGCCGTATCTTCATACTTCCTAGTTCGACTGGACTTCTCTTTAAGAATGTAGGATGCTCGTCATTGGCAATGACTCGATCAACTTGCAGGCTACCACGTTTTCTTTTCCCCCAAGTCTAGACGATACTAAGGTTCACCGAACTCACACACCTATTCCATAGCAATACCGCATTCTCCTTTGTATATTTGCGTCGCTTTAACTTATAATCGATCTATCTATGTTCCGTCATGTATACAGTCATCAGACCTGGATTTCTGCTGATTTTAATCAAGCATGACTTGTTGTTTCCCCTTTTTACGTGCTTTATTTTGAACAAAACAACGAGAAATACGAAGGATGTTCACATCATTCCTTCCCCATTGCTCTGTTCTTCAAGACAGGTATTTCCTATTTCCTTTTCCTTGCTTTCGGGGGAAAGCAAACCATGCATGTCTCGAAATCGAACTCAGAGACTTCAAAAATGTTCTTTTCCGAAGAAAGTCAAAAGAAGTTGGTTGGGGCTTTACCTCGCCAAGTCTAACGTCCCTTGCCTACGAGACGACAAACTCCTCGTAGGCCGTGGCTTTCAATGGCGTTGCAAGTCTTGATAAGTTGGCCCTCGAATTGTTTAAAAAAATAAATAAATTAGCGGACCAACTTTTTACTGGCGTGTTCTCTATCTTCTACCTACGGGAACCCACTCGCATCGCTCATGACTTTTTTTGAAAACGACGATAACTGTTAGTCAAATGGATCTCATTAGGCCTTCTGAGATCTCTAGAAAGTGGCATGGGGTTTGCGTTCTGCCCCCCCCCCCCCCCCCCCCTTTATTCTAAACGAGCTCTAGCTTACTATCGCGGTTCATCTTCTTTTCGTGTTAGAGCAGGACTCGACGACGAAACAGTCATCATTAACTACGCAGAGAGATTAGAATAGAAGGCAGTAGTAATCATTTAGTTAGGTGACCATGACCCCTTCGTTTTGGACGCGTCTTGTGGACGGCTACGTTAATGTTACGTAGGAGATGATCTTGTATTATCAAAGGACGTTCATCAGTATCTAACTACGAGTGATGGAAAACGGGTTGTCGAGATTGCTCGGCTTGGTTTAATCGCGACTGGTTTTATCGCGAAATTTCACTGCGATAAGCCGGGAAATCCAGCTGGGTCCTCCTATACATAAGAAAGAGTTTTCTTCTTTTTTCTTTTTTTTCCCCTCCCTAAAGAAAAAAATCATTAATTATATTTCAGATTAAGGAAACAGAGTCACCTGATTAAATAGTGCAAAAATCTTTAAGAATGTAGTAGATAGATGATTGAGCGGGCATGGTCAAGCTCGGTAGTTATGGCTTTATATCGGAAAGGTAGTCATTCAATTCCCAACCCAAACCGACACTTCATTTCCAAGATTGATTCATAGTTTCCTTGAACATGCATGCCACGTAATTACCTAACCCTCCTACGTTGATCATCGGCCGGCCCCCGTCTACAGCTCCGTCTTGCTTATTACGTGCATGAGAGTTGCTTCCTTTCCTCTTTGGGCACTCCTGAGCCCACGTTTTTTTTTTCTTTATCATGCATTGAAAACACCCCGATCGTCAAGAATTACGGAGACCCCCCAAGTGACCACCTCCGGTTAGTGAGCGGCGCAAGCGAAAATGACCGTTTAATCTCCTTCATCCTTCCCTGGTGAACGTGAAAACGACGGTTCGAAATCAGAAAACGGCGATTTCGGCCATGAAAATTGGAAATCAATTTCGTCGCTTCCCCTTCGAGGCGAAAGCTCGGTATCGTCAAGAGAAAGGAGGGATAATTCTCTCATAACAAAAGCAAGAGCGCATAAAAAGGCCGTCGATGTACTGCACAATGGTGTCGTGGACCTTCCAGAAGGAGCCCTCGTCCGTTGCACACATTCTGAATTCTTTTCTCTTCGTTGGTCAATCTGTACTACCGGCGAGGATTCAATCGAAGGAACAAGTACAATGCTCGGAATATGTACATATGTATCGTGTTGGTTCCGGTGGTTGTCCATGATAGCGACACATAATGTGTCCGAGACATTCTTAATACTGAAAATGCCTTAAGACACCCTGTTTCTCTCTGACCAACCTCTCGGGCCTCACCTAACGCTGCTGATCCTAGGGCAGCAAGAAGAAGGAAGAAAGTCTCACTTGCCGCACGCGGCGGAAGCCCGCGAAAAATCATTAGGGTCACGATTATGTCGGATTCACGTCGAGGCGAGTTTGGTCGCGAACCGCTCCCGAACGCGAATTTATCCGCGCGTGCTTTCGTTTGGCTAAGTATTTAGAAGAAACCGGAGTTGCTAATCAGGTGATTTAATAGAGAGATTAGTTGAATTCTATATAACAGGCAACATGAAAGCCTGGCTCCCACCAACTCTCTGCATGCTGAAGTAGCAAATGGTCTTTCCACGAGGGGCGGCAAGGGAGAGTGCGGTCCATGAACAGATGGCCACTGGCATCTGTTGCTATTTTTCTCGTTTGGTTGTTTATTTATGGTGGTGGTGGGAATGGTTGGGAGGGAGGTCTTGTGTGTAGAAGCAAAATATTGACTCGGCTGCAAACGTTTTCCTTTCTAACTATTGAAAACCTTGTCAAACCTGACCTTTGATGGAGATGGGGGAACCCTTATGATCTTCCAAGAAGGGACAAAGGGTCAAGGAATGACAAGCAACGAATCGGGACGGAAAGCCGAGAGGATTTTTTGTTCACGTGGGTGTCGGGGTCATATCGCTACTTCGAGCCGATAAATAAGCATAAGTAAACACCTCGAGTGTAGTCAAAGATTAGTAAGAGCGCGTAAGACAATAATTCTATTTCCCTTTTTTTTTTTTTAAGTTTTCTGTTCGAGGTAATAAATTTGGAACAGAAATTCGTTTGGTAAATCGATTTCATTTTTCTGTTTCCGGGATAAATTTTCGGCCTAGAAATAGTCTTAGAACAGAAATGAGAAGTAGAAACTTCTGTTTCCGAAATAGAAACAGAAGTAAAAATTTTTCTCATTGCTCACTTCCTCTCTCTCTCTTTTGTGTGTGGACCTCCCTCTCTTTCGCGTCCCCGCCTGTCACCAGTCCTCGGCGATCGTTCATCGATCTCCCCATCCACCGTTTGTCGATCCCTGGTCTCGCTCGCCACTAGCCGCCGTTTGCTGGTCGCTGGTCTTTGGTCCCTGCAGTCCCTTACTGTCGTTTGCCCACCGCCTATTGCTGGCCTTCGATTGCCGCCACCGGTCTAGGCCGACGGTCGTCCAACCATAAAAAGTTTATATCATTAGTGTCTCTTCTCAGAAACTTGTCCATAGAATAGAAACAGAAAAATCTATTTCTAGCCAGAAATAGAGCATGCGAAGAGAATGGTTATGATTCGCACCCTAATTGGTTAAACATGTCTAAGAAGGAGTGATCTTGCGGCTAAATGATATCTTCTGATGCGTCCGTTCATGCGACCGTGTGACGGATAAATCGATTCGAAGACAGATTTTGGGTTTGGCCCAAGCCTCTTGTCCTCAAGTTTCATCCCTGTTAACTTCTGAAGAATGAATGGGATGGTCTATCCTCTTCACTGTTTCACCAAACAAAATCTACCTGCCAAGCCGAGCCAAACCGAATCACGTCGATCCGTTCATCGGTTTAATGATTTGGTTTTAGTTCGGGGCATTTCTGTTATTTTTTGTTAGTTTTTTTTTGGCGTATAATTTTGAAAACCGATAAAACCGAACCAAACCGATAAATTGATCATATGCGTAAATTTTCTTTCTTCTTGCCCGATAAAAATTTGTAGTTTAACCAAACCTGGGGAGATTTTCTTATCCAGGATTGCTCCATATCATTAGATGAAAGATTTCCTTCTCATTGATAAGAATGCACGTGGGTCCTACTCTAGTTTAACGAGGGATGTGCTCTCTATAACTTTTTTTTTTCTTGTAATTGAGTGATATAACAAGGAGTGCGGAGTGTTAATTACAGTGGAATTCTCTGCTGAATATAGCTTTAGTTTAAGGATGAACTAGGATCAACTTTGTGTCGCGATTCTTTTTTCTCGCTTTAATGCTTTATTGTGTTATGATTATGCGCCAAACTCTACTATATTCTTTTTTTTGGTCTCGAACGATGCCGATGAAAGAGCATGCTATGATCTTTTGTATCTTACTTACTATCATACATAATTAATTTGATAAATCATAATTATGTTCCTTTATTTTCAACGGTGGTGTAGAGCTTAGTGCTTTCTTCTTCTTCTTCTTCTTTTGTTAGATTCCATGAACGGCCTAAATTGTGTAAAATTTCTTAATTATACAGCAACTTCGTGGTAACGGTTTGAAATCGCACCAAACCGATGACAAACCAAGCTTCCTGCTTAATTGGTTTGATCTAAGTAGTAATTCTTTGAAGAATGATTATCTGGTCGACTTTAATTTAATGTAAGACTAACAGATTGTTCTAAATCCAAAAAAAAAAAAAAACAAATAACAGGAGTTCACTTCTTCAAGAATTTGCGACTCATGATATGTTACTCTCACAATTATCCAAAGACCATTATCGGATCGGTACGAATTTGGCGGGAGGTTTTTCCAAGAACCAAGCGAAAAGTGCATCCGAATCGAACCACGGACACCGTGAACGCTCACGGATTGACGGTGGGGGATTGGCCAGATCCGGCTTATTGATCCGCTTTGGTTACCTTTGATTTCATCAGATTTAGAAGAATAAGCCGGACATCATCAGATGAGATGGGAAGTTGGGCAAGCAAAAAGAAGCGCGTAATTCCGACCAAACTTGCGCGGACAACTCTCTCTATCTCTCTCTCTCTCTACTGGTCTTTGGTCTTCTTTCTTCTCTACCTTAACCTTTTTAGCATCATTCCATTACTATATTAAACCATGACTTCTCTCTCCAACCAGAAACAGTTCTCTCTCTGAAAAAGATCCATTTTTTCTTAAGAACCCCTCTCCCTCTCCCTCTCTCTCTGTGTGTGTGTCAGAAATGTACGAGCAGATACGTGGCGCAATCCTCGCCGTCGGTCCTGGCGCAGAGCCATAGCCAGCAGTTACAAGTAGACACACCTTCCCCGCCCTCTCTCTCTCCTTTCGAAGGTGGCGCTTTTGTTTATTGCGAGCCGCGCGGCTGTCACGTCGGATGGTGAACTTCCCCAGCTCTGTAAAAATGGTGACGGTGACGATGATGATGGTGGTGGTGGCGGTCGCCGTGAGCGAAACCCATTCCCCAACTGCATTTTAAATTCGTCCCACGACTTTAGCACATTCTGCAAATTTTTATGGGTTGAATTCGCGCGTGCCCGCCCACGCGCCCGTGCAGAGAGATCGGTTGAGCGGTGTTTGTTTACCTCGCTCTCTCTCCTCCTCTAACGTGTGATCGAACAAACCTCCAGAAGGGTCACCCCCCCTTCTCCTCCAACATTTCTAGTGAGAGAGAGAGACACACACACACCCGCACTCTCGCTCTAGACAATTGAAGTGCAGCAGTTGAGACAGAGAGAGAGAGAGAGAGAGAGTCGGTGGGGTTCGAACTGGAGGACAGAAGATGAGATCATCCGCTTCCATCGGCTCGAAGCGGTCCAACTACAGCCGCCGGTTCGACCTGCCCGAGGACTTCGACGACGACGACGACGACGGCACCTGTAGGAGGAGCGCCGACTACGGCGGTGTCGGCGGGGCAATGCTGCCCGTGTTCCTCAACGACCTGAGGCAGAACTCGCGGCAGGACCTCGTCGAGGTCACCCTCGAGCTCGAGGACGACGCCATCGTCGTCCGCAGCGTCACCCCGACGAGCAACCACGACTGGCAGCCCGCCGGCGGCAGGGCCGATCCCACCGCCGCGGCGGCGCTGGAGAGGAACCTGTCGATCACGACGAGGATCCGGAGCAAGTTCCCGTGGCTGAGGTCCGGGTCGTCGCGGGCCGGGTCGGAGGCGGAGGGCCCGGCGGCGGCGGCCGGAAGGGAGGCGAGGAGGGCGAGGGCGAGGCTGGAGAGGAGCCGGTCGAGCGCGCAGAGGGCGTTGAAGGGGCTGCGGTTCATAAGCAGGGCCAATTTCGGCGCCAAGGACAACGAGGAGCTCTGGCGAAAGGTCGAGGCTCGCTTCCACCGGCTCGCCACGGACGGCTTGCTTGCCCGCGAGGACTTCGGCGATTGCATCGGTAAGTTCACGAAACCCATCGTCTCGCGTCTCAGCTCGACTGAAATTGCCATCGTTCTGTTCTGGGAAAGACGTTCCTTTATGGTAGCGTCGGACGAGTCACCCGCACTCGTCTCCTTACATCGATAATGCATGCGAAATTTTTGGTAATTGTCTGCGGATGGCGGCTAAGCTGACGGTTCATGGCGGGGCGTGTTGAAACCAGGGATGGACTCGAAGGAGTTCGCGGTGGGGATGTTCGACGCGCTGGCGAGGCGGCGGCGGCAGCGGGTGGGGAAGGTCACCAAGGACGAGCTGCACGACTTCTGGCTCCAAATCTCCGACCAGAGCTTCGACGCGCGACTTCAAATATTCTTCGACATGTGGGCCCCCACTCCTCTCTTTCTCTCTCTCCCTCCCCTTCTGATGTTGTCTACCGCGTTCCGTACCGTTTGATTGGATCGAAGCTGCGCCTCGTTGACCGTGCTTTTCTGTCGATCCGACGGCGGAGGATCCTGACTCCTAGGCAGGCCGACCCGCAGCCGCATGATCGCGCCCGAGGTTGCGGCGAGCCCAGCTCTGCCATCTCTCGGGATGATCGCTGTGTTTTAATTACCGACAAACAAAAGTTGAAAAGTGTCCTGAAGCTTTTAATTCACTTTACTTGAGCAAAACAAGATTTTGTGATTTCGAATGTGCCCTTTTCTTTTTTAGTGTAATCAACTCGTGTAAAAAAAAAAAAAAAATAATTACTAAGATTAACTCTGCCCGCTAAGATCTTGCTAGAATTACTATTGTCTTGTGATATTCGAATAGTCTACTTCACACTACCTCGGGTGCATTTGTCATCGATACCTATCTTTTTGATCCATCAAAAGTGAATATTTTCATTAAATGTGAAGAATAAAAACTTAGCAATTTTGGGGTTATTGGAACTAGAACTATTGTACCTCCTCGACTTACTTCCTAATTCATGTAACTTGGCAAAACATCCTGAAAGCTCTGGTAAAAGTCCTGATGTGAATGGATCCTTCGTGCTTTTTACCAGGGCGGACAGCAATGAAGATGGGAGAATCACCAGGGAAGAAGTACAGGAGGTAGGACTTGCTCTTTCCTCATCCGCATTTGAGTTTTGTCGTCCGTCCTTCTTCGCTTGTCTATGTAGACAAGGATAGTACTCCGGCTCGCTGGCGAGGCGATGATCGATCGGTCGTAGCTAAGAGAGAATGAATCGATGTCTTAATTTCAGCTCCTAATGCTCAGTGCATCCGCGAACAAGTTGTCGCAGCTGAAAGAGCAAGCAGAGGAATACGCCTCCCTGATCATGGAGGAACTGGACCCGGAAAACCTCGGCTACATCGAGGTAAAAGACCTTGACACAGTCTGTTCAACTTAGGAACACTCTTTTGCTCCGGGAAAAGAAGGGCAATTCAGACGGGCTTATAGAATCTGACACCGTACTCTGTTTCAGTTGTGGCAACTGGAGACTCTGCTTCTGCAAAAGGACACTTATATGAACTACAGCCGACCGCTCAGCACCCCCAGCGTTGGCTGGAGCCAAAACCTGAGCTCCTTTAGACCGACCGACCCGGTGCAGAGGATTAGCAGCTCCCTCCGATGCCTCATGCTGGAGAACTGGCAAAGAGGTTGGATTCTGTTGCTTTGGGCGATAGTGATGGCATGCCTCTTCACTTGGAAGTTCATCCAATACAGGAACAAGAAAGCATTTCACGTCATGGGCTATTGCCTGGCGACGGCCAAGGGGGCGGCAGAAACTCTGAAGCTCAACATGGCTCTAATCCTCCTGCCCGTCTGCCGGAACACCCTGACATGGCTCAGGTCCACTCGAGCCAGGCCGTTCGTTCCCTTTGACGACAACATAAACTTCCACAAGGTAAAAGATCTGGCGAGACGAGTAGAAACATCATGCATACAGTTTTAAAATGATGGTTCCCGACATCGTATCAATTGCTCCTGGCTGAATGAAATTGGCATAGTCTGAAAACATAGTCGTTGCCATGAATGGAGGGGGGAAATTCACTACGGCAAGCAATATAAATAGAAGATGTTAGAAAGTAATTCTAAAGATTTCCATGGTTGCAACTTCCAGGGAATGCAATTCCAATGACATGCATGAGCTAAGGTGCAAATGAACATGGCAAAGATAGGAAGTACAGTTGATCCAAATTATTGTTTTAAGCACTGCTGTATTTTAGACCAACAATATCTCGTGAATGCAAGAGATAATGGAATGACTCTCCAGCACTTTTTGCCCCAATGCACAGATAATTGCATGTGCCATAGTCATGGGGATCGTCCTTCACGCGGGAGACCATCTGGCATGCGATTTTCCCCGCCTGGTAAACTCCTCCCCAGAAAAGTTTGCCCTCATATCCTCCGACTTCAATAACAGGAAGCCCACATACGAGGACCTTTTATCTGGAGTTGAAGGCGTGACCGGCATTGCAATGGTGATTATGATGGCTATCTCATTCACTCTAGCGACCCACCGGTTCAGGAGAAACTTAGTGAGGCTACCTGCCCCTTTCAACAGATTGACAGGCTTCAATGCATTCTGGTATTCCCATCACCTGCTAGGACTGGTCTATGTTTTGCTGCTGATACATGGAACCTTTCTGTACTTGGTGCACGACTGGTACCGGAAAACGGTAAGCAATCTGGCATGTCATATACGCCGTAGTTAAGACAAGACATCAAACTTCATCATGTATTCTACAGCAGTGGTACTAATTCAATGCCTTACTCACCTCAGACATGGATGTACATCTCTATTCCACTGTTGCTCTACATGGTCGAGAGAAGCGTGCGAGCATGCAGATCAAACCATTACGCAGTTCGAATATTGACGGTAATACCTTTTTTTTTTACATTTCCACTTTTCATTGTTTGATCAAGGAAAAGACAATTTTATCTTGATGCATTTGAGAATCAACACAGAAAAAACATGACCAATAATATAATGCACAATTGAGAAAAACTACGTCAGTGTCTCCACGCACGATCTTCGCCAAATACATTGAGAAATATGCTTTTCCGAAAAAAAATAATCCTGCTTCAAGAAGCTAATTTCTTTTGGGCAACGCTTGCTCTCCACAGGTTTCAGTACTACCAGGGAATGTATTTAGCATAACCATGTCCAAGCCTCAAGGGTTCAAGTACAGAAGTGGGCAGTACATTTTCCTACAGTGTCCGACAATTTCCCCTTTCGAGTGGTAAAAGTCCAAAATTCATATCATCTCCTAGCTTTTCCAACAACAGCATTTCCGCTATTGAAGGCTAAGCTCTGATACCTTCCAGGCACCCGTTTTCAATTACTTCAGCACCTGGAGATGACTACCTCAGTGTTCACATCAGGACAGTTGGTGATTGGACACAGGAGTTGAAAAAAACTTTCACAGAAGGCAGAGACTCCTCATGTATTATTGGCCGAGCAAAATTCACGTCACTTGGGTGCATCAATCATACAGGGTAATTACGTTTCTGGCAGGCTTAAGTTTCGAATTAGAGACTATTCTAGGTAATGCTAACTGAAAAAACTGTCTTATCATGATGCAGCCAACCCAAATTGCTCGTTGATGGTCCATACGGAGCTCCAGCTCAGGACTACAGAAATTATGATGTACTGCTCCTCGTGGGGCTTGGCATTGGTGCAACCCCTTTCATAAGCATCCTTAGAGATCTTCTGTGTAATACAAGAGCAGAAGAGCAAACGGTACAGTATGTTGCTAATATATGAATAACAATGACTTAAAATTTAGTGAACACATTTCAAAGTCTTGGTATTTTAATGAACTAGGATTCAACCACGGAGACGAGTAGATCAGATGATAGCACAAATAGTTTCACATCTTCAAACGTGACACCAGGCGGCAAAAGAAAGTCACAGAGGACGTCTAGTGCTCATTTCTATTGGGTGACTAGGGAATCCGGGTCGTTTGAGTGGTTCAAAGGGGTAATGGATGAAGTTGCGGAATGGATCACAAAGTAGATCTTCTGAACATTGCTCATGACTGTTTATTGCATGTGTACAAGGAACTAAATGAGCAGGCTAAGTGACCCTATGTCTTCTCTCTCTTTCGGTATGAGCAGGGTCAAATCGAGCTTCACAATTACCTTACCAGTGTCTATGAAGAGGGTGATGCAAGGTCAACTCTAATCACCATGGTCCAGGCTCTCAATCATGCCAAACATGGTTTCGATATTCTATCAGGCACACGGGTATACTATGATGTCTACATAACAATGCTACATTCTGATACGTTACCATATCAACAATGAACAGGCTACTGAGACAATCTAGAGACACTATAGACACAATATTTTCTCTTTTATAAGCTTGTCCATTAATGTGAACTGCTTCAACCGTGAGGCTGCTAACTCAGTCCTGATATTCGATACTCGCAGGTAAGAAACACTTTGGAAGACCAAATTGGAGAGAAGTATTTATCAAAGTCGCTTCAAAGCATCCGTACACTACAGTAGGTAAGTGTAAAACAAGAAAGCACTAGTTCAGAGCCCAGATGCAATGAAATTACGAAACTAGCTTCAGTTGGTGCTGGTAATTAATCCCCAAATCATACACGGAGAGCTTAGCATAGTAGCCTTCTGGTATGGACAACGATTAGATAAGACTTACAAATTGACATAGAGAGAAGGTATTTCCGCACAATAAAAAGACTCT
>JAGVVM010010244.1:0-24068 GCA_019149425.1 Psidium friedrichsthalianum | reverse complement strand
TTGAAGTTTTTTTTACATCAGCGCCGCGAGATCTTTTTTTTTTTTTTCGGCAGGAAATAACCGACACCCTCACACCAGGAATACCCTTTTCTTATATTATTTTTTACATTTCAATATGCAAATATGTTATATAAGAGGATCAATATGAAATTATCTTTAATTAATTCGATATACATAATACAAAGAACTAAGTAATTATTTGACTTAATGCAAAAATTGAGAAGGGAAAATGTTCCTGGAAATAAAAATATATGTGATATCAAACGCATTTCTATGTAGGAGCATAAATCTATGTAGGTTACCAAACACATTATGACTCTTAAAAAATCGTCTAGGAAATAGAATAAAAAAATCATTTTGATTAAAATCACTTTTTAGAATCAGAATGTTGTCATATAAATCCTAAGTCATCGAAGGCTTTGTGATAACAAATGGTGGATTAATATTTTTAGGTAAATTCATTCTAGGCTCTTTTTTATTGTTATTACTTGTGATTGAATCCTCAAAGTAACTTGATTGAAATAATCATAAAAATAATCATATTTAATATATAAATTTAATATTCATATGTCGAAAACATGTCAGATCTATTTTGAGAGAAACAGGTCGTCGTTCGTGTTGTATGCTGTGAAATCGGTGCGGTATCGATTGCTATTAAGCCGTAATTAATTAAGGTTTGGAGGGAGGGACGTTCTACTGTAGGATTTGGCAAATTGATTATACTTGCAATGGATGACTTTCACAGATTTCAAGCAGACGAAGGGTGGTGTATGTTCGCATTCCCAAGGGGCTTTCAGCCCTCAAAGCCCCTTGGAAAATGCTGAACCATTTGTCAGCTTAGGCAGCATTTGGCCAAATGCCTGGCCTTGGGAATGCTAAAAGAATTTTTTTTTTTCAACAAATAACCCACAATGGTTCAAAATTACCAAAACCCATTGCAAGTTATTTTTAGCAAACGGAATTAATCAAAGCTCGCTTTGAAATCAGTTTTTTCCAAATGACAATTAGCATTTTCCCAAAAACCCTTTAGGTTAAGGACTTTGCATTTCACCAAAGCCCATTTGAAAATGTTTGAACCAAACCCACCCGAAGTTACTATCGGACATTCTTAAATATCGCGTAAAGCCCAATTGGCTTTCAATTTTACTAGAAGACTTCAGATCAGTTTCCTCGAGCAAGTAACAGGAGGACTTCACTCCCTCGGGCTTTAGCCGCCTCAGAGCACGAGAATGCATGTTACGGTTTCGCGAGCCCAGCCACCACCAGCGCACCGTCGAATCGTGGCAACTCCAACGATAGATCCTGTTGCCAAAGCAGCGTTGAGGCCTCGAGCATTGCGTTAAGCTAAGGAACTCAGATCGGTTCACTATTTCAAGTAAGCTGGTTCGACTTTACCTCAATTTCTTGTTCCTGGGTTCCACCAACAAGTTTCTTTTGTTCAAAGCGCGAGAGCGGAGTCGACATTTGAGCTCGGATTGCGTTTTACTAGCTTGGAAATTTTGGGTATTTCGTTCTCTTCACATAAGCCACGGAACTCCGGTTAATAGCTCCCTCGGGAGTAAGTCTAGATTTAATTCAAAGAACTTGAGTATCCATTGGTCGACTCTGGTGATACTTTTTTTTTTCCCGTCGAAAGAAAGATGTCATTCCTATTTCAGAACAATACTCAAGAGTTACATAAGGCTTTCGTGCTTAGCAAATCCCAAATGACTGCAAAACAAAGCAAAAATGAGAAAACAAATAATAAAGCATAGTTTATAGTTAGAAGCACATTCTCATCCTCAAAAAATAGATCTGCTACTGTAAAAGTTCGATGGTTGATTACTAGATTCAGTGATGAGTACACGTCAAGATCTCGTACTCCATTAATGCGCGTTTAGGTTCAACATGCTCATCACATTTGTTGCGCAGAGATACTAACATTAATATGTTCAAAGAACACAATCATATACATATAAGAAAAACTTCTAGGTCTATACTCTCAAATCTTAGCCCTAAATCTAAATCGAAAAAGGAGATTGCCTAATCTCCAAGAGGTTGCAGAGCCACATGATGAACATCCTCCTCGGTGACTCTCAGCTGAACGAATGGCCAAATTGATTTCTAACTTTCACCTAATATTAGCTGTTGAAATTTATTCACGCACTCAAAAGGAAAGTTTAGAGAGAGAGAGAGAGAGATCAAAGGGACGACTTCGCAGAAAAAGAGGACTGAGGCGGCGGCTTCAAGGAAAAGGGAGGAAACCCCAGAGGACGTCCATTCTTCCGATTCTGCTGATATCAAAAGGGCAAATTTTGATGTTTATATGCGGATCTGACCATACCTCTCTTCTCCAGCCGCAAAGAAGAAAATGTGCTCGATGGTTTCTGGAGCTTGTAAGCATAAAGAGAAAATGAGGTGAGGTAATACCTTCCTTTGGCATAGATTTTCTCGCGAGGATAGCGCGTTGCGGCATAAGCTCAGCTTTCATATTCTTGTCCATAGGGTTCTAGGTGGCTGAAAAGAAGTTGAAGGCTGAAATGAAGATTTGTGGGGACACATTCTATTATACCCGCTCTTTACTGTGAAGGACCCTGTTTTGCTCCCGATCCAAACTAGTATGTCTGCTCTCTGTGCCAAACTGTTGGCATGGAAAGAATCTTTTTCACTATATGCTCTTTGAATAGGTTATTCGGCTTTTGTTCATTCCACTCTCTTGTGTAATGAATAATCAGTCCCGCCTCTAACTGAGGGTCTTCTTTGTTTGCTGGCTCACTAATCAACCCGGCCGGTAACTGCTTATCTCCACTAATATTGATTGTTGTTTCATCTTCCACGGACCATTTACCTTGAGGGTAAATTGCATCTCTGCCCAAGAGAAAACTTTACCAAACAAAACCCCTCCTAGTTTACAAAGGTCGCCATAGGGAAATAAATACTTTTCATAACTTGGCTCCATAATGCTAAAGGGGATTGTAACAACCTCTATGCCTGCTTGCTCAACGTGGCTTTAATAAAGGTAATAAGGTCTTTAAAGCTCAACCCTCCGCAGCCTTTTTCTAGTTTTCAAAATGTCCCATTTCTTCCGATGCATACTAGCTTTTTAGTCGTATCGTCTCTATCAAAAGGATGCAACTTCCTATTCGATTGCTTTGCAAACTAAGATAGGGATCTTGAAAGTTGATATTGCATAATGGGTAAGGCTTGCACCACTTTTTTAGTAAGAATTTCCTTACCTGTTTTTGAAATCAATTTCTCCTTCTGGCCTCTAGTTTCATGTTAACTCTTGCTAATATCCATGCAAACATTTGTTTCTTTGATTGACCCCAATTCAAAGGTATGACAAGATACTTGCTTGTCTTCTCAATGTTTAGAACTCTCAACTCATGTGCCACATTCATTCTTAAATTCATTGTGTAGCCATGACTGGTGTATATGCTTGATTTATTCAAATTAATTTGCTTGATTGTCGCAAAGCAATATTCGTTTAGAATAGCAGGCAAATTCTGACATTCCCTAAATATCCCTATAACATCCCGTGGGGGTATCCCGTTGAGGGGATGTGTGCAACTCTTTGTCCCACAGGGATGTGTACAACTCTTCGTCCAGCCATGCCGCCGAGGGGGAGAGTCTGTAACATCCCGAGAGGGTATTCCGTTGAGGGGATGTGTGCAACTCTTCGTCCCACAGGGATGTGTGCAACTTTTCGTCCCACATTGCTTAGGGAGGGAGTCTTGGGCTAGTTGATAAGGGTTGAGCTTTCCTTTAACTTGCAAGGGGTCTTTTCTAGGGGTGTCCTAGAAAAACAAAACCATGAGGACTGTGTGTCCAAAGCGAACAATATCTTGCGAGTAGTGAGCCCAGGTTCTTATACACTTCGTCCCACTATGCCGCTGAGGGGCAGAGTATGTAACATTCCACCGGGGTATCCCGTTAAGAGGATGTGTGCAACTCTTCCTTTAGTACTAGCAAATAATAAATGAGGGAGTGTAGGGCAGAACTTATTGAACTTTATTCCTCTGATACTCCTATCCTCAATTGCTTTGTTCATAAGCCAGGAGAGGACATTGGCCACAGGTATGGAGACAATGGATCTCCCTGTCTTACTTTACGTGAAGGCTGAAAGTATTGCAAAGGTTCTCCGTTCACTTTCACATTAAAAGCAACGGTAAAAGATGCATCGCATTACCAAAGGTCCCATCTATTGCCAAATAAAAACCACCTTTAACATGCAAGCTCTCAAGAATAATGAAAATGTTGTCTTGAATTTGCCTTTATCGACAAATGCACTTTGCTTAGTGGCTATTAAACTGAGAAACTAAAATTTCAGGCGATTTGTCATAACCTTTGAGATGATTTAACAACTGAAGTTTCTCATGCTAATGAGTCTAAATTGGTTCATACTTTATGGATTGGTACTTTTGAGACAAGTGAAATATGAGTTTTGTTGAGCCTGAGATCGAGAATACCCGAGTCAAAGAAATTTCTAGCCAAAGGAACACATTTGACTTAATATCCTCCCATCAGGGTTGGGAGCTTTCAGCGCTCCCATTCGGAAAACAACTTCTTTCGTGGGACTTCGCCCTAGTTTTGTAGGGCCACCAGAGAGAGAGAGACACGGAGAAAGAGATGTTAGTTCGATTTGTGCAATGCACGCCAGAGGGAGAAGAACAAGAATAACGTGCGTCCGGTACGGTCAATGGAAAATATTTTGGTGGGAGGTAAAAGTCAAAAGTTGCTTTTGGTCATTCAGAGGAGAGTGAATGCCACGCTCTACCGGGGAGCAAGTAGCTTCACGGAAACAAAGGGAATGGTGGGGCCCGACGAGGGCGTGAGAAATTTGCGTTGCCCCTTGGAGAACACGAAAGGCCACACCGTGTCTGAAAAATCAATCAGACGGTGGGGGGTCAAGACACGGCACACAAGATTCCGTACTCCTCCTACCCCGCTCGGTATATTCGCGTCCATCAGTGGACCGTCGTCATTGTTAATTCCCATGAGCTCAGTCTTCATATTTTTCTGTCTCTTTCTTTTCCCACTTGATAGCTGGTGAATGGTGGTGCACAAAGGATTATAGAATTTCAATTGGAGGAATAATCGTCGGGATTGATCTTGTCCGGCACATTTGTACAGAGTCCATAGCCCTCCTCTTCAATTCTTATCGAAAAACATTATCCAACATGTGATTATCTAGATCTAAGGCGAATTGACAATTGAGATGAATATGCGACACAAACTATGTGCTATCATATATGCATCCGTTTGTTCTTTTCAATACTTCACTCGTCCTTAAAGGATAGTACGAGTGACAAATGTGTTTGTCTCTTTCACTTGATTTGGATTCAAATCGCGGCACTTATGATTTACTCTGAGGGTCAACTTAAGAGCATTACCTAGCATAAGTGAGATAGGGAAATGCACAAACCTAGTGAGATTAGTGGAGAGCTCCAAGAACGTTAGGCCACCTCTGGAGAAGACACATTGCAGTTCAAAATGTAGGATGTAACATGCCAAGATAAGCACTTAAGAGTATTCAATCAATTCTTTAAGAGGTGAATGTTCTTTTATGGGTGTTTGGAATTGCGCTAATTAATGAGATATTGTCATGTAGACTAAATAAAACGTGCTGCGTCTTGTGCTCTTTTTTTTATTGGGAGGTCAGAAAATACTAGTTGTACTTGATGGAATGAAATAGAGCTTATCGATTGAATCAAGTACAAGTTGTATGTGATTGAATGAAATAGAGTGTATTTTGACCACCTCCATCCAACCAATCCAGGTTCGACAACCCATATCGAGGTCGAAAGTGCCGGCAATTGTGGCCAAGTCGGCCGGCGGTTGAGAGGGTGGGGGAGGAGTGAGGAGGAGGAGTCAAGAGGAAGGAATTGTAGAGTGAGGGTTTTCTTTTCGGGAGAAGGGATAAAACAGTGATGAGGGCAATTTGAGAAGGAAAACAACTGTTTGGTAAACAAGTGATAATAGATTATGCGAGCTACAACTTACAATCTAGTAGATAAACACAAGATGCAAATTGTAATTAGGTTTTCCAAAAGGAGGGCGCAAATAGATGCATGGTATAAAAGCGAGGAGGGTAATTGATACTTTTCCAAATTAATAAAATAATAAAAACGAAAAATCTTGGGAAGTCATTAACTATGACCTCTATTGGATATGTGTGGTTATATTCTCTATTCATTCGTAAAGAAGGAACCCCCTTGAATCCCTTGCGTTATAGCAGGAACATGACAATTAAGGAAAGGAATATACAACATATCCATCTTGAGCATGTCCATATTCTCCACTATATGCCCCATCAAATGAGTATCATACTTCAAAAATATTGTATCATAAGTACAGACATATATTAACTCGATCAATTCGGAACCAACCATATGATAATTCTTTTTTAGTTTCGGGAATAAATTTATATAAGTATTAAAGCACTTATGATCGTACCGATAATCGGAGTTTGCCTGTGACAGCAAAGCGAGGGGTTAATTGGTGGCTCGATATGATTTAGGATCGGACAGTGATGGAGAAAGGTCCCGACAAGAACAATGGCAGGCCGATTACGCTCGACCATGTCTCTGGATTAGCCCTAATCATGATTATCTTGTCATGGAAATCACAATTAGGTTTTTTAGAGAGAGAGAGAGAGAGAGAGAGAGAGAGAGAGAGTATTTGATCTTATCTCAAGTTAACGTGGGGGGTTGAGGTGATGACGTCACCGCCAGCCCAGAGAGGCGCGACGAAAGGCGAATCTCACCCACGAATATTCAACTCCCTCTATCATATTCCCAGGCAGGCACGACCAGCCTCTCTCTGTCCGATCGCATCCGAGATTCGTCTGTACGCGACGCCTCGACCTCCCGGACAATCGATACTCGAGAGAGAGAATAGAGAAAACGAGAGAAGCCAAAGGAACCCAAGAAGTTATTCCTCGACATATTCCGTGGCTCGAGTCACAGCTCAACAAAGTCCCTCGTTCCGGATCATCCTATGCTCTCCCCCGCCCTTCACGCGTTGTCTTAAATCCTTCCTCGCACGCTTTAAAGATCCCCCACTGCTGTTCGAAGGGTCGCCTGCTTCTCCAGTTCAGGAAGGAGGTGGAGAAGGAAAAAAGAAAGAGAGTCGAAAGGGAAGAAGGAATACACAGAGAAAAATGAGGAGCTATATGGAAGCATTAGAGGAAGAGAGGCGCAAAATCCAGGTCTTTGAGCGTGAGCTCCCCCTCTGCTTGGAGCTAGTGATCCAAGGTAGGTTATATTTCTCAATCTAGGTTTAGGTTTTCATTTATCAGATTAATGAAAGGAACCAAAAGGGTTGCGATCTTTCTCCGATTATTCATTTTCTGGGGTCTGCAGCGATTGAGAGGTGCAAGCAGCAGCTATCGTTGCAAGGGCAGTCGTCGGAGTGCAATTCCGAGCAAACGTCCACGGACGGTCCTGTTCTGGAGGAATTCATCCCTCTGAAGGGTTCGTATTCTGGGGATGACGATGACGATGATGTTTGTGAGGAGGATGACAGCGATGGCGACGTGCAACATGCCTCGGGTGGCGATAAGAGTGGAGACGATAATACGTTGAAGAAATCCGACTGGCTCAGATCCGTGCAGCTGTGGAACCGAACCCAGATCCCATCCCATGTGGAAAGGTAACCCTTTGATTTTCATCTTCTTCCTTTTTTCCATTTAAGTGAAGAATGAAGAGGAGGAATGGGAATATGCCTTTCCCTTTTCTATTTTGGGATCTCATTTAGCATGAAATAAGGTTATTATTTCTCATTTCTTTTCTCTTTTTGTTTCCTTAGGTTCAGGATCCGCCTCTTCCACCACAGCCGAATGATGTCGCAGTGGGTGTTTATGACGTGAAAAGCCATCAGGATGGTGCTTTTCATCCATTTCAAAACGGTGAAAATGATGGCCGTGATAGTACCAAGAAGAAGCAGCTGTCCGGCCGAGCTGCATCGCCTGCGCCCGATGCTGTCGCCTGCTCGAGGGCGGAGACAGCTGGCGGCCAGATCAGCAGGAGAGAGGAGAGATCACAAGGCCAAGGACAGGCTGCCCGACGGAAGCGGCGGCGGTGCTGGTCGCCGGAGTTGCATCAGTTATTCTTGCAATCTCTTCAACAGCTCGGGGGTCCACATGGTCGATGCCCGTCTCTGGAAATTAGCCTAAGAGTGTTATCTTCATCATTATTTCCCATTGGATTGGGTGCTTACTTAATATTCGTTTATGCAGTTGCGACTCCGAAGCAAATCAGGGAAGTGATGAAGGTCGATGGCCTCACAAACGATGAAGTTAAAAGCCATTTACAGGTTGGTTTATCGCTCGATTTCTGTCACCCAACAATTCTCGTGGTTTCGCTAGGTCTTCCAAACTATTCTTTTCTTCTTCTTTTTTCGAATTACGTCACGGAACTTCGTCGAATGCTTTTAATTCCTATATATAATTCAGGACGGGGTAAATTTATTATGAGATGTGATTTTTTGCCCTAGTTAGATAAAGATTAAATCAATAATGAAATACCTACAAGAATAGACAGTCTTGGCTTGTTCGGCTGCTTCTAAATTCTACAGTGTGTTATCTAAATCAAAGGACAATGTTTAGAACTGGGTCTAGATTCATGGAATAGCAGTGTGACTTTGGCCACTACGTTTGCCTACCTTTTGGACTTAAGTGGAGATCCATATGAATAGCCAAAAACAATTTGAATACGCTTTG
The DNA here is from genome assembly GCA_019149425.1 of Psidium friedrichsthalianum. Lineage (NCBI taxonomy): Eukaryota > Viridiplantae > Streptophyta > Magnoliopsida > Myrtales > Myrtaceae > Psidium > Psidium friedrichsthalianum. Next base: position 15,367 of record JAGVVM010010244.1, on the reverse strand, counting down.
TTTTGTTCGTTCCTTTCAGAAGTATCGATTGCACACGAGAAGACCAAATTCCAACGGCCACGGCAACGCCAATACTCAAGCGCCTCATTTCATTGTCGTGGGCGGATTATGGATGGAGCCGCCGGATTTCAGTGCGGTGGCCGCTGCGAAACCACCCCATGAAGCAGCCTCTAACGGGATCTATGCGCCGGTCGCGATGCTTTCACAGCCACTCAGGCCATCGCCAAGAAATGCGGATCCATCGCTTCAGAAGAGCGAGGCAATCATAGAGAAGGCGGTGTCGATCATTTCCACAATTCCTCATCTACAACATCGTCGTCCACACATACAACCGCCGATCTTTGAGTCATCCGGGCCTGAGCCGTGTCGAAATTTTGTAATGGGATCATAAACAAATAAGACCAATTTTGACACTTCATGCTATAGTTTAGAGTTTAGACCACTTAGTCCAACATTTTCTTTTGTAACAAAGCTTAAAAACAACCAAGGCAAAGAAGGTTATTTCAAGATACAATCCGCTAGGAACGTGAATCTTTGAATAGAAGAAAAAAACAGAGAAGAAGAAGAAGACAAGCGAATTTTTTACATAGAAAAACCCTTCTAAATCAAAAAGGAAAAAAACCGCGTGTCGCACTAGGCAATCTTTACTATCTATATCAGTATCGGCGTTACAAGTTTCAGTGTTATAAAGGGAAAAGATATTACCTCAATATATAGCAGGAGTCTAGGGCATACATAGTTATGATGTAAATTGGTAGTATGCCATGTAAAGCTCCACGCTTAATATTGCTTTTCTTTTTCTATCAGACTACACAAAATCGATCAATGTCCCACTTGGAGGCTGATCTTCAAAACAGCAATAATCTTTCATAGTCCTCAATCCTCTTTGTTACTAATTGTGCTAGTGTGGCAGCCCCATCATCACCATCCATGGGGTCCAACTAAGGCAATACATAGCCTCAGTTTCTCAATGGTGACAACCTTTGTTGACATGTCTGCTGGATTTTCTACACCAAGAATCTTCTTCAAAGACAATGTCCTATCGTCTATTATCTCACAATATGATGATGCTTCAACTCAATGTGCTTTGTCCTTGAATTAAATGCTGGATTCTTTGCAAGACAAATAGTACTCTGACTATCACTAAAAAGAATAATGCTATCCTGCTTCCTACCTATCTCCTTCAAAAAAAAAATTCAACCAAATTATTTCCTTACCGGCTTTAGATATAATAACATACTCTGTTTCAGTGGTTGAGAGACACATGTTTGAAGTCTGGACATCCAACTGATTGCAGTGCAACCTAACGTAAAACCATAACCCTAGGTGTTCTTCTTGTTATCAAGTCACCACCAAGATCTGCCTTGACAAAGTCTTGTAAAAGTTACACCATTTTTTGCAAAACATAATGACATACTAAAGCACATCTCAGGTATCTTAATAACCATTTTACTGCTTCCTAATGCTTTATTCCTGGATTAGCTATGTATCTACTCACAATTCTCACTGAGTGAGCTATATCTAGTGTGATACACACCATTGCATACATTAAACTGCCAACAGCTGATGCATACCGCTCCTCATCTGTCTTTGGCGACTACTTCTTCGAGAGCTTGAAGTGACTTCCTAAAGGAGTACTTCTGGGCTTTGCATTCTCAACTTCAAATTTGTCCAGCACCTTCTCGATGTACTTTTCTTGAGATAACTTTAGAATTTCCTTGGATCTATCCCGAGTGATCCTGATCCCAAGAATTTGATTCGCTATGCCCAAGTCCTAATCTCAAGCTCTTTTGACAATTGATGTTTCAGTATGTTGATTTTCCTCATGCTAGATCATACAATGAGTATATCATCCACATACAACAACAAAATAATATAGCAATCATCAAATTTCTTGAAGTAACAGCAATAATCCATCTCACTTCTGGTGAACCTATTACTACACATAAAGGTGTCAAATTTCTTGTATCATTGTCCATGAGCCTGTTTCAAGCCATACAGACTTTTTTTCAGCTTGCAAACATAATTTTCTTTTTCAAAAACCTAAAAACCTTCTAGATGTACCATATATGTATGTGTGTGTGTGTGTGTACCTTGCTTCGCACCTCTTGCTGTAGATGTAAATTCTCAGTAGCAACAATACTTAACATTAGCTTGATAGTAGTCAATTTCACAACTGGAGAGAAAATCTATGTAGTCAATTCTTCCTTTTGCTGAAAACCTTTGCTACTAGCCTTGCTTTGCACCTCTTGCTACCATCAATTCTTCTTCGACCCAATACCACCCATTGTTTTGCAATGCCTTCTTCCAATCTAAATAACTGAGTTAACACCAAAGTTCTATATTTCTTGAGTGAATCCAACTTATCATGCATTGCTAACTTCCACTTATCAGGATCTTTAACCTGTACTACTTCTGAAAAATTTTCTGGTTCGCCACATGTCAGTTAAAAGCAAATAATTCAATGAGTGAGAATAACTCTATACAGTCTAATGTTCTACTAGATCTTCTTAAAGTGGATTTAGGAGTATATGAGTCTGTCCTGTTTTTTCATTAGAATCTACATTAACATTCTAGAAACCCTTCCAATTCAATCTCTCTAGTCTCCACCATTGCTTCTTTCACACTAGATTCTACCACAGCTTTCTCTTTATACAACAGTTTTTCATTGAATGTAACATCAACAGTTCTTACTATTTTTTGCTCATCCCAAAATTGATAGCCAAAATATTGGAACTATATCCAATGAAAAAAAAATAGTTTTTTGCTTTTTGCATCAAGCTTATCTCTATTTTCAAATCTATTGGATATATGAAACACACCAAAAAATTTCAAATGCGAGATGTTTCACCTTTTTCACTCCATCTTTTTCCTGGTAGCTTGAAAACAAGTGACTGAAGGTCCTCTGTTGATCAAATATGTGTTGTGTGAATTGCATCCGCCCAAAACATCTTGGCTAATCTTGTATGCATCCTCATACTTCTTGCCCCTCTTCAAAGTTCTATTCATCCTCTCTGCAACTCTGTTTATTGTGGTCTATTGGGAATAGTTCTTGTCATTTTTGATCCCGTTCTCTACACAAAATTGCGTAACTCCGTGCCATCATACTCACCACCATTATCGAACCATAGACATTTTCATCTCAGCCAGTCTCACTTTAACTTCTCATCTCTCTACAAGTAGCAAACACTCAAATTTATTTTTCAAGAAATTAAACCCATATCTTTCTGGTGGAGTCATCGATATACGTGGACATAATAGTGCAAGCCTCCAAGGGGAATATGCAAGGGCTGGTCCCCACATATCTATATGCACCAACTCTAATTTTTCTTTCTTTGTTTTCTCCTAATCTTTGAAAACTGACACATTTTGCTTAACCAAAACTTAATCCTCAATAGACCAATATCTATAAGCCTTCAAATCATGTAGTTTTCTCTCTCAGATTCTAAAAAACTTCACTCCTTTTCACTTATGTGTCCAAGCCTACAATGCCATAATTTAAAATCCACTTTTGACTCAGTATTGCCGTGGTTTCTCTATTGCTTTCTGTCATGTACAGTGTTCTTGACTTTATTCTCTGCGCTACAACAAAGCACTTTAACTATTTTTCAACAGCTATACCCTAGTTTTGTATCCTTTGTTGTCTAATTGACTTATAGATATTAGATTTCTCTGAGCCTAAAACATATCTGACATCACGCAACTTTCATTGATTCCATTATAGTTTTAATATAAACATCACATTTTTCCATAATCTTTAAAGGTTCATCATCAGCAAGATAAACTTTTCAATTTTTCAGCAACAAAATTATGCATTAATTCTTTGCACGAAGTAGAGTGAAACGATGCACTTGAGTCTAAAATCCAAAATCAATCGAACTGTCAATGCACAAATTAAAGCATCATTATCAACCATCTTTTCAGAGTTGCATTCACTGATTTCTCTTCTTCTTTATTTCGATTGCAATATTTCTTCTTTAGGGCTCTACAATCTCATCTTTGATGACCCTTTCTTTTTCACAATTCCAACTGCCCCAAGTTGTTTCACCACGAGGTCTCAATTTGCTTCTTCCTCTTTAGACTTCGATCTAACGATTCTGGGGTTTTTTTTTTTGTGTTTTTGGTTTTTTTTTTTTGTTTTCCCCATCGTTGATTTGCTACTTCCCTCCTGCCTCCGATATTTGAGGCCAGCACTTGAATATTCACCTGACTCTCGTCTGCGAATAGCCTGCACTAAGAATCAATCTCAATTCTTGACGCCTCCAACATTTATATCATGAACTACTCATTGTACAATCAACAGTTGCACTCCACAACTTTTAGGGTAGATACTATAATAAAATCGAATCATTTTACCTCGTCATCGAATTTTGATTTCATCAAACTCAACCGAGTCATGTGATCTGTCACATAAGCACCTTCAGCACCATCACTTCCAGATGCAAAATGATAGCGAATCATCAAATATACTTGTTTGATGCAGATGGCTTCTTGTACATGTTGGACAAAGCAGCCATCAAATCCACTATTGTCTTCTCATTAGCAATGTTGAAAGCAACGTTCCACACCAATGTGAGACAAATCACAACCAAAACTTGTCTATTTAACAATTCCCACTTTTCTTGCTTCATCGATTCCAATTTCTCTCCTGATAGAGGCTAATGCAAATTCTTCTGATATAGCAGATCCTCAATCTGCATCTTTCAAAAACCAAAGTCTTGCCATTGAACCGATCGATCTTCCCTTCCTTCGTCATATTCATCGCTCTCAGTAATTCGTCAACTAAGCTCTAATACCGGTTGTTACGAATATGAATCTTTGAAGAGAAGAAAAAAACAACGAAGAAGAAGAAGACAAGCAAATTTTTCACGTGAAAAAACCCTTCTAAATTAAAAGGAAAAAAAACCATAGTGCCGCACTAGGCAATCTTCACTATGAATATCAGTATCGGCGTTACAATCTTTAGCGTCACAAAGCAAAGGATATTACCCTAATATAAGGAGGAGTCTAGGACATACATAGTTATGATGTAAATTACATGTACCATGTAAAAGCTCTGTGCTTAATAATACAACTAAGCCGTGTAAAAAATCTATGCTTAATATTGTTTTTTTTTTTCTATCAAACTCCACAAATCCATCACAATCACCTGAAGTGCTTGTCTAAATTCAGTCTAATAGACCGTGTATCAAGAAATTGGTGTAAACGAGTTGCATGTGAAACTGATGCGCTTCAATGGTGGAAATGCCAATGCCCAATAGACTTCGCGAGACACTGGAATGGCACTCTTGTCCTAAGGAACCTGTACAACTTACCTTTACAAGACAATTCTAACACCCCTACCCTAATTTAACTCACCTTTCGCCCTATATACTCTCAATGAATGCGTGGTCCTCGTTCACGAGACATATATACACATTTATTTTGCGCATCAAATTTACAAAATATTACTATTTCAACTAATCTCCATCAGTTGTTGCCGTTCTCTCCTTCGTGTCTTCCGAGAACGGCCCCGAAAGAGATTGCATAAATTTGATTAATGGATCGCTGGTGTTGAGCATGAAGATGAGCACGGTTATGTCTGATTTGCTTAACGTTAACATGGCAAGCAGCTAATTGACGGGAGAGACAAGAGACCGAGGAATTGAAAGAGATGCACCAGTACAGACAAATCTGGTCTCCATCTCGTGGTTCGCCAAAGAAAAAGTGAGCACTCAACTTCGGGATAGTTGAGGAAGCACATCCGGATATACACTTTTGGTGGAAATCTTGGGGGAAACTCGAATAGATAGTTTATGCTTTGATGTTGACACAAGGCACAGCGGGAGAGGACTAAACATATTAGATTTCTCGTTTGGTAGTCGGAGGTTCCGACCATAGAGGCAGCGACACTTGCTCTGTACTTCGTGATTGTGGCTTCTAAATTCGCTGAATATTCTAGATACCGAGGCATATCTTTGCCCTCAGCATTTTGAATGTGCTTGCACTCTGGTTGTTGGGTGTGCCCGAAGAGATGTACCTCATATGCTTTGGAATATCTCGATGCCATGCTCTAAAATATTTGGCTCGATTCAGAACTTCGATGGCTAGAATTGGATTGGTAAAACACATCGTGTGCCTCGTTGCGGGAGAGTGGCGAAATGCCAGATTTATGCACTATGGATTGTCCGTTATGCACGATCGGTGGTTTTCCGATACCTTCTACCAATGGAGATCACCAAGAGGGAGCTCAAGTTTCAGCACGTCAACATATCTAGTTGGACCCACTTTCATTCAAAAGTTTTAGCCAATGGTGATGGGCCAATTAAGATATATTAATTGTTCAACACTACATCAGTTCTCTGATGTGGGACTTTTCTAACACAATTCACGCGTGCATCCTAACAACATTACAACTACTTTATCAAGTGGTAGTAGTTTGTGCTCTAGTGTCTAAGAGACTATTTCGATTGAATTTTTTGGAACAAGTTATCCGCCCTATCTAAACTCATGCACTGGATCGTTGTTTTTATGTCAATAGCCACAATATTCTTGTGAAATCACTAAGGGTGCGTTTGTTTCACAAAAAATGAATATTTTTAAAAATATTTTTTTTTCTAAAAATGACCATATGTATCACCTTCAAAAATGAATAAATGAAAAATATTTTCATCGTCAATAAAAGTGTTTTAAAACATAAGCTGTTATCGCTAATAAAAATTTATTTTTCACTGGCTAATTATTTCAAACATATAAGGCACATATTTTTTGAAAAATATTTTCTAAATTATTTATTTTTTTCCCGAAGCAAACAAAGCCTTAGTAAACAAAATTTAGTAATCCACAATTTTCATAAAAGCATCACCTTTGATTCACCTTTTTTGTTATCCATCTCCAATGCAGATAACTATTCATATTCGGAAAAATGGAAAGTTGGGGAGTCTTGAGGTTCTCATCCTGCTTTTCCATTACGTCGAAAAGGAGTTTTCTTATTCACTACGGTCTTTCGAATATTGGCTTGATCAAAGCTCCTCGTAGAAACAATGAGAAAATGATACGGATTAGGTAAAACACACAACAACGGATTAATTATGGGGTAATTACCGTCCAAAAAATAAGTGATGGAGTTACTGAGTATCTAATACAAGATCAGGTACAATGGTGTTAAGATGACGTTATTCCCAAACCCAACAGTCGGAATAAGACTTGGCGTTGTTGTTGTTATTATCATTGTCATTATTGATTAATAAGCATTGGAAATCAAGGCATCTCTATTCTATATGTATATTGTACTCCCTTCGCAATAGTGCAGTACAGAGAGAGCAATATATTTCAATTTAACATGGCAAATCGTTAGTTTGAGCAAAACCTCTACAATTAGTGCACTTGGTGGGAGTTAGGGGCTTTTTTTCAGCACAAGGATCGGAGGTCATTCGATCAAAATCCCCACTAGGACCTGGGTCACTCGACAGGACCTGGCCAGGAATTAACTGGTTCATAAGATTTGCAAACCGTTCCGTGGGTTTGCAGGAGGCTAAATCTCTACGCTCGTACTCCTGAGTTACCAAGGGAAATAAATGATGTTGAACATAGGAAATGAGAAGACTTGGAAAAGTGTACTGAAATCAATATCTCATGCCAAGTGCAAGTTTGTTTGTCATCTAGAGATTTTAATAAGAATACTATCTCATTAAAGTTCAAATTACGGTAACTACATAAACAAATCGATTGGGTTGTTAGATTTAAACAAATCGATCAGTAGATCAAATCAGTTGTACCATAGTCAGTTCCGTCATACTTTATTGCCCTATTCATGTGCGGGAGATATAAACAAATTGATCACTTGTTAGATCATACCTTTTGACTTATGTTTTTAATGCTAAAACTCTTATCACCACATCCAAATGCATTCTTTCAGAAAGAATAAACATAATGCCGGCACACCTAACATTGCCCCAATAAATTATCACATTTCCTGCGAATCCTAGCTAACCGATGATCTATAAAAACGAGAAGATAGGGGTTAAACATGAGTAGAGAGAGAGAGCGAGAGAGAGAGAGGGGAAACGATACAAAGGAGACTTAGGAGAACAAAGCGACCCTTGGGTATATCTAAAGGCCAAACAAGAATCCCATCCGAGATGAAAGTCTCATCTCGGATTGCATCAACGTGAAGAATGCCATGCATCGTTATCAAAATCTGTTTTTTATTTTTCAGAAAAAAGAAATGATGACGTGGAAATCCTTATTGCAAGGAGATAAACTCCACGGGATATGTACATGAAGGCTCCAAATAAGCCTCCAATCCATTCGTGCGTTCCCGAGGACATGTCGTGATCGAGAGCTTCATGCATATATATATATATATTTTTTTTTTATCCAAATATCTACACGACGAGACGTGGCGTGGAACAATTTGTCTCTCCCGACACTATAGATATGTGTATATGCACTTGTTCTATTTTTGTTGGTCATCCGAATAAGGAAAAAAAGCGAGGAAATTTAGATCAAGGACAGAAAACGCATGAAGGGGGCTCCTAGTTCGAGGTTGTTACATGCTCAGTGAGGTCACGAGGCATTAGACAACGGCGCTTATCGAGGGATAATCCTCTGGGGTCGTAAAAACAGTTAGATTAGCACGCCACCTGTCGAAACTTTTTTTCATTTTTGATTTCGCGATATCAACTTTCATAGCACCGTATTACAATATTTATGTGTTAAATCACTCTTTCGTCTAACAATTTAAATTTTTAAAATAATTTACTTCTCGAAGAATCTCATAAGCCATAACACTAATACCAAATGTTATGAAACTGATGAATTTGTGAAAGCATACTAACAGAGCAAGCAATCACAAGCTGTAACTAGGAACACGACTTATGCGCATTTTCATCTAGTGTGACCAATTTACTGCGGGAAGAGACAATGAAAATCCCTCTAATCAATGGACATTTACAATCATTTAAAGCTTGTACCTCTTAAAACTTAGAGACGAATGACATCCCGAAATTTTTGGCATTTGTGTTGGAGGTGCGGTTCATACTCCCAATCAACAAGAAAGTACAAGAGTCGCGCTTTTAGGACTTTATAGTTTAACTTCATATTTTATTGGTAATTTAAAGTTGTGCTAATAAATATGTACTGCTTATATATAATATTCTTCTCTTGTAATTTAGAGTTGTAACAGAGAGAATAAGATGTTCTAATTATAATATAATTATCTACTGGATGTACTCTAGTTTAAGATTAACCAAGATAAATCTATGTCTCGATTTTACTCTTTACTTCGTTATGGTTATGCGCCTAATTCTAAAAATTTGTTTCTGTATAAACATCATAACGCACCTTTTCACAATTAAGCTCCAAATGAAAGCAATAACATTAGTTTCCTATAGGAAATAAAAAATTTACACACTTACTATCAATTGTTCTAAGTGTTGTGGCTAGTGTTATCACCTAAAGGGGTGAATAAGTGATTTTAAAGAATTTTAAGAAATTAATGCGAAATAAAATAAATCTGCTCTGAACTTCGATCAGACAATATTAGCTAGTAAGATTTGAGACCTCTTAGGAGCAGCACTATGCAAAATCTACTAACACAATATATAATCAGAGAGAGTAAGGGAAAAAAAAATATGCACAGCCACTTTCCACTAGTGACAGCCAATTGACTGAATTCCACTAATGAATAACTACCTATTACAAACTTGATGAATAGACTCCCCGTCTGACACTCTTATGCTAATAGGATCTCCTTTAAGTATTACAGTGCTGGATTAAAGGTACGTGAAGGATGTGAAGTTCTCTCGCTTTTGGACTTTGAATTCTATATCCTCGTCTCTTACACTCTTCAGTTTTGAGGTCTCTTTTGTTACTCCTCTATCCCAACTTCCATTACAGATCTCTAAAGGATCACTCTCCAAACTTCCCTTTTGAACGAGACTGTATACAAAGGATTTCATAGCCGTTTGAGGTCGATAAATGAAAGAATCCCCTTTGGATCAAATCATACATACAATCGTGATCATAGATTTTCCATAGATAGGTCACTTCATTAGATAAGTCATCATTGTCTCATTTAATCCATGTTTTTTTTTATTGATCTTCGTGATGAGAATTTCTAAGTACGAATCTAACTGATTACTAGCCGTTGAAATAAATCTCTTGATAATTTGGTCATTGCATTATGAAATAGTTCTATCAAAGCCTGCTTATCATTCTAACGTTGAGTTCCCTGCTCAACATCTAAGCTCCAAGCAGCGTTTGACTCCCTTAGAACATCGTCTGAGCTTATTTTGCTAGATTCAGTTCTGCGTAACTTGTTTCATATACCTTTCAATACTGCAAGATAGTATTTCACAGCATTAATTCAGATATACGAGATTATGGATTTTTTTGTTAACTTCAAAACTAATTAGGGTTTTTCTCAAAACTAAAAATTGCCAATAGATAAAAAATTCAAACATTCCCTACACACGCATAGATTGGATCTTCTTTTTTTCTTGGTCTAATACCCAGAGTGTAAAAACATAATAAGAGAGGGCGAGTGCAAATTCTAGAATATTTGAACGAGAAACACCTGCTCTGAATCAAGTAAAATTTTTATGGGATCATTGCCAAGTGTCCTAAAGTTTAACCTGATGGATGAATGCACGACTTGATTTCTATGTATACGAACAATGTGCTTCTGAATCCACCCCTTATTTTGAATAAAGTGGGGAAGTAGTCTTAACTGGCGCATAATCAAGCCAGGTTCGTGGGACATTCATGTCCAAATGCAACACTAATTGATTTCAAACCCTCGACACCAAATGAATTTAGACACACAACGAGGAGGTCGATGCATGTGGTTACGTAGTTTTCTTTTCTTTCATTTTTTGGGTCAAGTACGTAGGATTCGAGCGAGCGCCCTATGAACAATGTCCCAAAATCAACTTTTTCCAAACCCAAACGAGCGCTGAGATGGCACGCCTAATGGAAACGCGTTGGTAACCAAGAACGACGCCATAAACTAACATTCGAGGACACGAGGTTCAGTTAGGAATTTCGATTTTCTTTGTCCAAATTTAGGCGTGGAAAGCTTCGCAAACAGAGTTGTGGATCCTGATACACAAAAAAAAAATTCCATGAGGACCATCGTCACCGTCCTAAATCTTCTTATAAATTAGCAAGAAGGGCCGGTGGTTCGAAGAAAACCGGGGTAGGTACCTCGTAATCTCGACCGCATACTTCGGCCAGGTTCGAGTAAATCATGGAGTGCAGTGTGATTATTTCAAATCCCAATCCCCTACCAATGATCTAGAACAGAAAAGGAGGTCTAGCATAATGTTTGCAAATTTAACCAAAGTCCTCGGACGGCATGCAAATTAAACGAATGGTAATACATGAATGACGATAATGATGTTCGTGGAACACGATGTTCAGCTCGAGGAGGAACCCGTCTATGGCGAAATGCATCAATTAACAAGAGTTCACATCGAAGGAAACGTTCAAATAGGATGCTTTAAAAAAGGGCATGACTGAAAGGACCGAGGGCTGCTACCCGCTAGGATAGAAACCAGTAAAAACTTCAATAGAATTGACACCTTTTCAAACAAAATCTCGCAACGTGATGTCCCTTTGTTGGACAAGGGGAAATTACTAAAAAAAATCTTAAACCTATGTGTGAATACCAATTCATCTTCAACCCTTCAATTTTTCGAATTTTGTACTAAACATTTTGACGATCTATCTATGTGGTCCATCAAGTCAATTTTAGACTAAAAAAATCATTGATGTGGACTTCAGCCATCCTATGTGATATTGCCGGCGCTGTCGTGGACAAAATTTTATGTATATTTTATAATTTTTTGCATCTTTACATTGTTCATTTTCTTTCTTCTTTTTTTTCATAGCATTTCGATACACGGCTGAGGACACCAGATTTGACCGAGACGAGGACAAATGACCTCACCAATGGTGGACAAGGACTGTTGGCCCTCACTAGCCAAAATGAAAGGCACAAAAAAGAAAATCATAATTATTTTTAAAAATGTTAAAAATAGTCATGTTAGTGACGACGATAACAAGTAGGACAATTGGCGGCCAATCATGATTTTTACGAAAAATCCAATTAGAAGGACTAAATGATATAATTAAAAAATTTACGACGGAATGAACAAGTAATAAAATTGAGAATTTTTTTTTGTACTTTTCGTTATACCAAATCTGTACGTAAAATCATCTACAAAATGGCCTCAGTAGATAGTATTTCCCATACCCAATAAGATGGATACATTTAACTAAGATGATACGATTCAAATCACACAGAAAGTACGGGTCAAAATCACTTGTAAACCATATATTTGGTGAACGATCTAATAAAACCTGGAACCACCCTATCAGGATAGGACGAGTTCAAGATCGATAGCACTTCTCAACCCATCAAGTGCACGATGTGCTGCCAGATTCTATATTAGGCTACATACCATAGGGACATATTCGTGGTTATCCTAAAGGCAACCGTATACACGGATCACACGTACTGAGCTCGCGACTGGGTTTCTCCAACAAGATGGAGATTGTTCCACTCTCTTCATAGTGCAGCTGCAACAGGTTTGAACTTGAAATGGCCACTGGCCATGTTAGACATACACTTCACGACGATAACAAGTCAGCGTTATATTTCGAGGGGTACTCCAAGGAGTAGCGTCTGCAGCATTGAGGCATCTGGATTTCCTTTAGACAAGAGCTCCTGCAGAACGCATTATCATTAGCTGACAATGTCGAATCGCATGGCAAAGAAAAAGAAACGAACATCACAATTGTTAGGAGGTGGTCCTGCCTAAAAATGGAGAAGAACATGAAAACAACTGCAAAGTTTTTTGTTCAAATAATAACAGTCACTTTGAGAGGCATGGTGGCAGAGTATAGCGTTTGCTTTTCGTTCTCAGACAATCAACACTGCTGGAACCATGTTGGTTCAGACGATGGTAAACTCTGCAATCAGCATGAGGTTTACTGACTACAATGCCGGGTTGATGATGAGATCCTGACCACCCTGATATAGAAGCTCAGAAATGGTCAAGCTCTTATACGCTACCACTGAGGGATAAGGTTATAAGTAGATCAACAAGGAACACGAAATTGAGAATGCATATAGCCCTCAGTAATACCCCTTCAGGAGATGAGGGAGAATGCAAAAGTCATGCAAGTAACATAAATGGTACTTCGAGTACTCTCGATCATCATGGCAAATCTATTGGGAAGTGGAAGTCTTGAATCGGAGCCTGTTGATTCAATTGTTCCGTTGTTTCTTGTTTCTTTTTTTTGGGGTGTGTGTGCTGTGTGTGGGGGGGGGGGGGGGGGGGGGGGGGGGGGGGGTGGGTGGGGGGTGTCTAAGATTATGTTCCTCAGTTTAAAAATAAGAACCACTCAATCTGAGTCCCCTGTTCTTAGGAACTAGTAAATTCAGGGCATACAGCCATGGTTATCTCGGAGGAATTTTAGTAACCGTTTTTTGAAGGCTGTCGTATTCATACAGTAGAAATCAATCAACAAAACAGGGAACAAGAGACGGAAACTCCATGGCCGATCACACATCTCACTACTTGACCAATCACCTAGAAATAGAAGTCATTATGCAAAGAAAGTGCCATGAGTTTATATTCCTGGAGAAGATAAGGAAAGGTATGGTTCCCTCATGAATTAGAAATTGGCACCCAAATAACAGTACGAAAATGAAGGGTTCATTGTCCTCAACAGCAAAGCAATCCCACTAAGGCTTTGACTAGAAGGCACAATTGTCTGCAGTAAGTGATGATCACAAACCTTAAATGAATTCTACGTTCCTTCTGCCCGGATTATACTGGCAAGAAATCCTTTTCCTGTGAGTTCTAATTCTTCATTGGACGACAAACCTGCAGAAAGAAAGAAAGCATTTTCATACAGTACTTATGTGATAAAGTATGCTTTTCAAAGTATTCTCAAAGAGTCGAGTGAAAATCATGTGCTATAATTGGCCGGCAGCAGCACTAGCCAGTTGAACAGCATCATGTTGCCCTGAGACCAAGGTAAAATTGGAAGAAGCTGCTTAATAACCGGGGTAATAATCATATCAGCCCGCTGTTCTCAGCACACTCTGTATAAAACACAGTGGGTGCCTAGTTAAAGACTCAATTGTCCTGGTTAGAGATATGCGATACTGAAGTATAAAGCAATGGAGAGAGAGAGTGGAGAGAGGAGAGGGAGGGAGGGAGGGAGGGAGCTTAATCACAAACACGAACAGAAGATGCATTGCATGGACTAACGGTAAAGTGGATGATACTAATTATAGGAGGGAAACCGTCAGAGTCATAACTTTACAGTAGAAATAGAGATTGAAATCACTATACCCGTCTCAGGCCTTTGCCAAGGAGGACCCTAAAAACTGGTCCTGGAGTGGCCTCAATTTCTGGCTTTTGAACGTCTGGATTCCCACGTCGAAGCTTTGGCCAGGTTCCTACAATAAGGTGACGTGAAATATTCGAACACTAAGTTTGGGACTAGATGAGGCAAAAAACACATAGCAGAGCATGTGGATTGTCTAAGGGTGTCAGCTTAGGCAGGTTCCGGATTCATGCGGAAAATCAAGAGAAGACATCATACTAGAGATAGTTGGATACAATAGTCTCAAAACACAAAATCAAAGATGAGCTAAATCAAGTGAAGCTAAAGCACACAGGTTTTATAGCTCAAGGAATCAAGTTTGTTCACACCTGATATCTTGAGCTTTCAATGAGCTACGAGGACTAATTTCATGTAACTGAGACCAATGTAGATGATCGAGTGTACACATAGCTCCATAGACAAGAAAATTGATGCGCAATACCAGGACATGTGCGTGTAATGAACTCTCAGTTGAGTATTTTGGTTTCCAGACAGTTTAAGTGAAAAATTCGAGACTCCGTTCGCCAACATATAATAGTAGTCCAAGCAAAGAGCGTCCCCAATGACACAGTATATGGATAGACGGAAAGAAACATTGCATAAAAACTAGAGAGAAAATCTGTTTGAGGTTGCCAAAGTACTCCTAAGAAAACAAGCCCCATGATACAAAATGACACTCACATTTCGAAAAAAGGGGATTAAAGAAAGACTTGGCATTGGAGTGGCAACCACTCTCATATCTGGTTTCATTTCGGAAAGTGGCCTCAAGGTCTTTCAAGTGGCAGTGGTATCCGGCGTTGGGTAACTAACAATTAATCAATATAGGAAGATCGATGAGCTGAACCAAACACAACATAGCAAAAAAAAATTCCCAAAAGTCAACCAAAAATACATCAACAACAGCAAAGAAGTGAATTGACGCAAAAGTAAAAGAGACCTGGAAATTCTTCAAAAATTTCCTTGGCAGATCGTTAGAGCCAGG
>JAGVVM010010243.1:0-20443 GCA_019149425.1 Psidium friedrichsthalianum | reverse complement strand
AAAAGTACCCGGTTCAGGGGACGGTGTGTGTCTGTGTTCGTGGTCGGCAGGGAGTGTGCGAACAGGACATGATCCACCAAAAAAAAAGAAGGAGCGAGCCAGGCTGAAGAGTGTGTGAACAACCCAGAAATGTGGGTTTTTACGTCGATTAATGTTAACTTAAAGAAGTATCGTTTCAGGGTCGTGTCAAAACTAGCAGAACGCTCGAGCTCATATAACCTTTTACATAACAGAGCCTGACCACATTAACACGTATCGGATTGACGTGTTTAGATGGCGATGGACGAAAGAGGAACAGCGTGTTGTGTGTGTTTTTCTTTTCTATCCTGGAATAAAACGGCACGGGATCCCAACAACATGTGCTTTTCCTCATGGTACCATAGCAACTAACCCAACTTCCCACCACTCTCTCTTCTCTTCTCCCACTTTAGATCCCCGAAATCCGAAGAACTCTCCTTCCCCGTAGGATTCGGACGCGAAAAGCCACGATCCTGGCTCAGTGAGTGCAAAACGCCAGTGGGCGCTCTCGAATTCTCCGCCGTTCCACGTCTGCAATTGTCTGGCCCTCCTGTTTTAGCCCCCCTCTCCAGACCGACACACTCTCGAGTCAGAGCCTCATGCCACAACCATCTCCAACAAGAAACCGCCCGCCCCGTAGAAAAGATCCAAAAACCCTCCCCTGCTCGGAAAATCCGCAACTTCCCGAGAAATCTCCATTTGCTGCGATTCCGGAGCCGCAACCGAGAGGAGAGGAAGCGAGCCAGAGAAGAGAGAAGAGATGAGGTCGGGGGACGAGGACTCCGACGTGGAAGGAGAGTGAAACAACAAGCGAAGGGAGCGGCGGAGCGGGCGATAGCGGCGAAGATCTTCGCCGCCTCCGGATGTACGCAACTACAAGCTCCCCAAGCCTGCGACACAACAGTCTCAAGGCTCTCTGCAAGGAGGCAGTTGGACGTGGAGGAAGACGGCACCACTCGGAGCGGTACCAGAACCGCAGCTCCATTCTCCGGGCTGGACCAGTTGACTGCCCTTTTCTATTTTTTACTTGTTGAGCTCGTTCTTCTCTTTAGATCGTGTCGATGCGTCGTTGCGAAAAGCTCGAAAGCTCTAAATGAGAGCTAAGAGGGCAGTTACTAAAGATAAAACCTGCGAAAATCAACCTCAATCGCCGTGCTTGCTGTTACCTGTGTGCTGCAACTTGCTTCTTCTTTTATGAATTTTAGATCGTGGTCGAGCACGATTTCGAGAGTTTGAAAGGCTGGAAATGAGAGCTACAGAGCTGTGAGAGCGAGAGAGAGAGGCCCTCTTCTCGCAAATTCCTTCTTTTACGTCGTTTCTTTTGTCCTTTCGTCATTGTGATGATTGATTATGATGAATGTAGCTGCGTCTATCTGCGAATCGAGGCTCGCGTGACTCACGTGCGCCGGGTGCGTGTACCGGCGCCCGCCAGAATGCTGTGCGCTTTGAAACTTAATCAGACCTCGTTTTTGCTTCGGGTCTTAGTGAGACGAATGTATGAACACATATGAATTTGACGAAAAATTAGTAGAGATTTAGTCTGGGGCTAAGGCTCTAAGGAAAGCCAAGCAAAGCCTCGGGCTTGAACGAGGATCATTTTACTGAGTTCAGATGGGAGGTACAACGAAACAGACACGATCTCTTTACTCAAAAGATTCCATACACTGCTGATAAATTTCTGAATCTGAGAGACCCTTTGGGGTTTCTGGGCAGACGCAGGAGGAACGCACCTCAGCCGCAGCAGCAGCGGAAATGGTCACCTGACGAGAATGTCCATGGCCCTCCCTTATTGCCTTGATTGCCCCTCATTTCTCCTTTGCGGAGAGGTGAAATTTGAAGTTCTTTGAGGGGCATAGTTGTCTCTAGGGGTCTGGGGTTTAATAACTTTCTCTTCTTCGACGCGAAATGGAGCCCTTTAGCCTTTTTTTTCCTTTTTTCCTTGTCTTTGGATCAGTGTCGTCTTAATGACGGATGAAGACCTTTTCCTCCTCTTTTTCCTGGTGGATTTTTTCTCTGGTGACCGGACTTCGTTTTCCAGAGTTTGTTGGTCATTTTTATCTCTCTCTCTCTTTTCATTTGCGAATCGCCGTTACCTGCCAGCAAGCACCACTGCAGGAGCATTAGTAGGACCCCTGACGTACACCGACATCCTAATTCCTATGTTTAATCAAGAGGGTGTTTTGGTCATTGTGATTTGAACAACCAATGAGCGCAAGTAACGTCTGTTTTGCAATTTTTTTTCATTTCTTTTCCATCAATGATTATCCGAGATTCCCGGGTTTATCAGGAACTAAGGAGAGAGAGAGAGAGAGAGAGAGAGTAATATGTAGAAAAAGCTGCTTGTGGTGGCGTTGGTTAGTTTTGAAGGATTGGGGGGTCCTCGGATTCCTCTTCCTTTTGCGTGAACTTGCAAGGCAGAGAAAAGATTATGAAAATATAGGTATTGTGGTTTTTTGTTAGATTATGGAAAATGATGGGTTTTCTTTTTAGGGAATTCATCTTCAATGGCACCATTTGTCAAACGTTAAAACAGATCGGTTTTCTTTTTTTTTTTTTTCCGGTCAAAGAGATCGGCTGTTTGACGTTGCTGTCTTTCTTTAAAAAAAGTTTTGCGCCTTGGTCTGCAAGTCAGTTACCGTCTTGACCTCGTTATTTGGCTAAATATGCTCTTTTGGCACAAGTGCACATATCTGCTTTCAGTTTCTCTAGCGCAACAACCCTTGAGCATTGAGATTATTTCCCTCTCGTTTCACTGCTTTCGTTCCTTTATATATGAAAAATTTCTGTGACATACACTCCAGAAACATGATACTGAGGTCACGATGAAGCATGGAAGTATGTTCAGACTTTACAAGCCATAATTACAGTCAGAAAATGTGGATTGGCTGCCATAAGCAACATCTGCTTTTGAGGCTGATAGGTATTCGGGAAGTTTATTATGGATTAGGAACATCTGCCAGATTCTCCCATGACGTGCTTTAGAAGAGGATGTCTCTGTGCCAACATTTCTGGATGACATGCTTGTTGCTTGGTGGATGTCTGTGAAAGAAGGGAATGTCTCCCAGCAAGCATGAATTAAAAGATTGCAAAATTTGGTTAAATCAAGTGATCACCGTTATGGCATCTCTAAATTTAGTTACATATCGACTTCAGGATTTTAATCTGTCATCCCCAAACCTTGGCATGCATGTATTCTGGCAGTACTACCCTCTCTCTTTCTTTTTTTTTTGTTTTGTTGTGTGGAGATACTGGCAATACTACTTTAGATGATTGTTTGATGTATCCAATTTAAATGCTGTGCTCAGGGATGCAGACCTGTGGAACTTATGGACATTATGGGAGGATCAACATCATCGAGCCCATGCTCCTCGTACCACCAAGCCCCTGTGCATCCTACAATCTAGTCCTGCTTCATCTTCCTTCCAAGCCCTGCCAGATCACCATACCCTGGAAATCCCCATGGAAATCCTGATGCGGATTCTCTCATCCCGTGGCTGAATAATCTTTCATCAGGATATCCTCCATCCTCATCCAAGCTGCCCCATATCTCTTCGTTCCTGGGGGTTCGATAAGTGCTCCAGTTACTCCTCCATTAAGCTCGTCCAACTTCCCGAGACCCCCCCGAGCCAAAAACCACTGGCATCACGCAACTGCTTCCATGGCCTGGACTGGACAGCATAATTCTGTTTTCCCTCATCCTACCCCTCCGAGCCCTGGCCGTCAGGTCTTACCTGATTCAGGATGGTTTGCTGGTATCCAAATTCCTCAAAGTGGGCCCTCTTCTCCCACATTCAGCCTTGTTGCCCGAAATCCTTTTGGGTTTAAGGAGGAAGCTTTCTCTGGTGGAGGATCCCGGATGTGGACTCCCGGGCAGAGTGGGACGTGTTCTCCAGCAATTGCTGCTGGTGCTGACCTCACATCAGATATTCCCATGTCGGACAGTATGGCTACAGAGTTTGCATTTGGGAGTAACGCAACAGGCTTGGTGAAGCCCTGGGAGGGCGAGAGGATTCATGAGGATGCTTCTGATGATCTTGAACTCACGCTTGGGAACTCCAGAACCAGGTAGAATCATGAGTCAACTGGTTGATGAGGTAACGTTATGCTGCTGAGGTTTGAATTCCCTCTTGGCCTGATGAAATGCATGGTCAGTGCAGATAAAAGGCGAGTTCTCTTTGGACGGGTTGGCAAGTTCTATTTATGTGCAACTTTCTACTTTTTTCACATGGTTCAAATCATGGTGTTGCAGTAAGTCATGCGGCCTGGAGATGCAGTGTTTAGGACTAGCTGTTTTTCGTCTTTTTCTCCTTTTATTTTCCTTGGGAAAGGATAACTGAAAATTAAGTTATAAATATTTGGGCAGCTTCGCTCCTGAGTTAAGTTCATTTGGTCCACATTTTACTGTAAATTTGTGCAAGCAGAGAAGCTCAAAATCTTTTATCTTCTCGTTCCTGCTTTGCGCATGGCCGGTCATTGGGCCATTGGGAAGTTCAATCCATATAATCGTAAGAGTGCTCACTTGTGCCGCCAAGGTTTTACATTTTTGCAGGCTTCTTGGTTGGTCAGCTGAAAACTTGTCATCATTCCAAGATCTCTAAGTTCATGGCAATGTTTCTAGATTTGAGCTGTGACTCCTGATATGGTTCTTTTTTTTTTTTTTTTTTGGGTCAAAGCTCCTGACATGGTTCAATAGGTTGTTGTTTATCACAACCCTGTTGCTGCTACGGTATACAATTCTTGAGCTAGTTCTAGTGCACGTACCACACGAGGTATTAGTCAAATCGCATGTCCGACTGGTCTCAATCTGTTCCAGTCATACAGAAGTCGGGCGGACATGTAGATGAATGAGGCTATCGGCCATCAGCTTTTACCATCTGATGGAAAATTGGGGTCTCATTTCCGGAAGGTAAAGAACATTTGCCATATTGAGCCATGTTCCCTCTCGCAGTGCCATTGTCTTCAATGAATTGACACGGTTTTCTGTACAGTTTATTTCATCGATGTAAAGTCCCCGAGTCTTTTTATTGAGCCGCTGCATTTTCCTTCCTTCACATTACCACTTTTCTCATCACACATTGCTCAATTCTCCCGCCATTCGGCTGACCAGAGCGATTAGATGGGAACATAGATATAGCACAACGAGATAAGTAACACGAGATTGCAATGATCTGTATGCGCTACTTCGAAACAGGAAGAGCGAGTGCAATCCCGAACAAGTTCTAAAGAAGAGCTGCAAGTCAGGCCAGGACCACGCGACCTGTTTATCTTGGTTCATCATGAACGATCAGGCAAATTTCCTCCATCATTGAGGTGGACAGGCCCAACCAATCTCTGTCCAATCAATCTCCAATCAATTTGAAAAGAGGGGCGTCTTCCTTTTTTGCTAACATCACTTTTTGTCTTCCCTGATTCCTCGAGAAAACACCAAATATGAAACGGACAGCTTTATGTACATTCGAGAGATTGATCCCAGCATTTATAACTACTTACGTATTCCTCCTGAAACCCTAGCCATGAGTTTGAACATGCTGTACACTTAATAAAAATAGACAACTTTACAGTGGCAAGAATTGCAGCACTCCCATAGGCACTTTTGGGGACAACCGGCCAAATTGTACGGCACTAATTTGGTAATGAACACTCCAGCTTCTGGTACATGTCTGCCAGCGCATTATAAAGCGTGGCAGCAGCTGGCGGCCTCGGCAACGAACCAAGTAGTATGTCCAATGCATTTATCGACTGGCTGCCGTAAAATCGGCAATTTTCTCTCATCCGCGTTGTCACAACACTGCCTTCAAGGGAACATCCAACAAAAGCACCTGCAATTCATTTCATGCAAAAGCTGAGAACAATTGAATAACTTCAGAAAGCAGAACGAGCCCCCACGGACTGCTGGCAATGAAATGAGAGGAAAATGAGGAACACAAACTAGACCTCTCCAACTTTGCACTATGATTGTCTAGATTTAAGAAAGATCTATCAAAAAACAAACTCAGTTGTTCCCTCAAATGATCGGTTGTTAAAAAATAACACTGCAGAAGCTTTCTTATTTCTCTTTTCCCTTTCCTTGGCACTGAGAAATGGGCAACAAGTGAGCTTCACAAGAAATGCTCTTTGTACAAAACTTTTCAAATGATGATCTAATCAAAACAGCTTCATATAGCTTGAAAAGGTAAGAGTATCGTCATTTTATTGAATATATAAATAGCACTAGTGCAAAAGCATTTTAAGTAATCGAGAATGTACTTTTACATGACTGCCTAAGGACAGCTACCCATGCCATACATGCTGGACTACATACCTCTCCTCAGCAACAGAAACATATGAGGAAGAAAGAAAGAGAACAAGATCCTTCGCAAAATGAGCAGTTTTTTTATGTCCCGTGACCGTTATTGTATCCACTTAGAAAGCTACTAAATACAAATAGAGAAATTACTATCACATTAAAACGGTTAATATCATAGGATACAATTCAAAATCTTTTTTTTCCTTTTTTTGCATAGTGGGATGTAAACGTACTCCAAAATCAGTTCAGAGGACAACTCCACAGTTTAAAAGGGAAAATAGCTAAATAGGTGAGTACCTTTACTGCAGCTGTACGTATAACAGGCAGCGTAGCCACCATCCCCTACTCGTACATCAGCTTCAGCAGCCCTTCCAATGGTACCGACTGCTGCACTCAAACCAGCCCCAAGTGAAATATGAGCAGTACCACTAAATGTCTTCACAGCCTCGGTTGTTCTCAACACTATTATGAAGTCTGTCAATTCTCCTCCAGCCTGCAATCACCATTGACTGGTTACTATTGACTGGAATAAGGATATCTCTACATGAAAATATAACACAAAAACAAACATTTCTTGCAGTGATAATCTTTTCATTTGTGTATCTGATTTTTACTATTATTCTTGTATGTTAACGGAGAACCGACTAAAGGATTCTTTAGTTGATTTTTATGTTTCATCCAGGACTTCTTTGCTTGAGCTTAAGCCACACCACCAGAAGCTGTTAATGCCAAAGAGATGCTAACAGAAATGGAATGATTATCAGGAAGACAAGGGCAATCTCTGGCTCAGGGACTTCCCCACACTTCCACCAAAAAGAAAAAAGTCAAATTCAGAGGAAGGGAACAAAGACGCAGAATAGAACTTGAAAATTGAATGAAGACACATTAATCAAACAAAAAGTTCAAATATCTCTTCCCCTGAGAAATACTGTTCTTTGACAGAGTTCCAAAAAGGGAGAAACAAATGGCACATTCCACGAAATAGAAGGATGACAGACCAGACATTTACAAAGGAAAACCGTCTCAGGGACTATGGCAATGAAGCAAACAATACTTCAAGCAGTCAAAATGGAGTGAAAATTTAAACTGGTGTTTGTTAACTAAATCAATCAACTTGAGCATGTTGATTCACGTGGTTAATCTGCAGACCGTATGAAAGCAGAAAAAATTCTTGGATTTGATGCTTGGCCCTTTAAGATTGTTGAAATCGAAATCCAGGCATACCATAGAACAAGCCTACCTGTGCTCCCCACCCTACTCCAAATGCAGAAATTGCAGAAGGTGGAGACCATGAGCCATCTTGCCTACGAGCAACCACAAGGCCGGTTCCAATATTGTAAGTTACCATCATACCAACTTTTGCAACAGAAATTATTGCAAGGCCTTTCGCTTGTCGTAAAATGGCATCAGGAATTGCCTTCTCAGGTTTTACTGAACCCACCTGAACATTCAGAACGCAGCATATTATAATCTCAATAACCACATGAGAAGTACAAGAGAACCTAATTTTAATGCCAAAGTACAAGAGAATTCTCCACTGATTTAGAGAACCTTATTTCCCAGAGAGAGAGAGAGAGAGAGAGAGAGAGAGAGAGAGAGAGAGAGAGAGAGAGAGATCTTAATTACTTTATCTTGCATCAATAGTACGCAAAACTATTAATGGAATAGTTTTAATAAGATCTTAAACATAAGATCACCACATCACCAATGATAAAGAGAAAATGACTTCCCTCGTCAAAGGTTACGTCCACCATAGAGAGCATTTATCTTTCAAGTAACAACGGCAATACTAGAGAACTGTTCCAAGACATACACAGATGGAATCAAGAGGTAGACAATATCATCTGAACTTTGGCCCTACCTTACTATAACCTCGGATTGCGTTTGTTGCCTTGTAAATCTCATGTTCCATTGATTGTCCCCACGGAAAATTGATCCAGGATCTCAACGTACTAAGGTCGGTCAGATCTTGGGTCGGAAACTGAGAAGCATGGCTTACTTGATCCATTAGGTAAGGCTGGACAGACTCAAGCCGCACGCAGCAGACATCACACACTCTCTGGGGATCACTAATCCGGAATTTCACAGGCAACAAGCTCCTTCCTCTAGAGCACTCACCACAAAACACTCCTCCACAGAATCGGCAATGATGCCTAGAACGCATGATTGGATGAAAGCGCACACTACACAGCATACATGCTGAAGCACTGCTGTCTGCCATCCATGTTGGTGGCTCTGCTTCAATAATTTCCCTCACATTTCCGAAACTGGCCTCAGTGAGAGTTTGAGCCATTTCTTGCCAAGCTTGCTCAAGTAGATGAGTAGACATCCAGGAGAACTTACTACTAATATCACCTGAAGTAAGAGCACTTACTTTGCCTCGGGCTGCAAGTAACATTTCAACTAATACATCCCACATAGTAAGCTCCTTTTCTTCCATGACGTACTGGTTCCACCCCAAGTCCCCTTCTGGAAAATAACCCCCATTCGAGTAAAAACTTCTAGTCCAATCTTCTCGATGATTTTCCAACATAGGTGGACAGGAAACAGGTATCCACATGCCTGTATCTTCTTGAAGTGGTGAATCATAATAGAAGTACTTCCCAGGCTTCTGATCATTACTCTTTGATCCTCCTTTCCCACTGCTCTCCTTGTCACCGCACTGGGATGGTTCAGCCTCACATTTTGCAGCTGAAGTCCTGTCACTCGTAGAATCAACAGCAGATATTGGAGCATCATGAACCCATAGATTGCCAATGGCACCTCCATCCTGTCATCAGCAGTAGGGGGAAATAACAAACAGTAAGTTTTCCTAGTTTCAACATATTTGAGTCAGTATCCACAAGTAATAATCTTCAGCACAAAGCTTGCACAAAACATACACAATTTACGTCAAGAACTAAAAGCCAAACTCTTTACACATGAAAAAGTAGAGCACTCCAGATGTTTGGCTTCTAAAGACAGTGGACAACAAACTGTCAAGTAGACCCTATTAGCCTCTCAGGCTCAAGATTGGCATCCCGCGAGTGCGTGACAAACAAAACTGGTACAATTTCAGTCAGCAACGGAATATACCAACATCCACCACATTCTCACAGAGCTGCTTTCTCTCCCAACAACTAAAAAAACTACATGAAAAGAAAGCAATGCAATGCCAATCACTATTTCATGTTCCGCTCATGGGTCTCACATCTTATTGTCAAGGCTATAAAACGAAGTGCAGCGATAACCAACTCTGGAAATTTTCAGGACAAAGGGCAAGCAGCAACCATTTAATGCGACTCTAAGCTTATGAACAATTCTTAAGACTTGAAACTAGAATGTCTTGTCCTGATCCTCGTGATACGAGAAAGTTCAAATCTGTACTAAACTAATCAGCACTGAACCATTTGCACAAGTACATGTAACTATCATTCACAATCACATAGGTAGCTCCAGCATTACATACCATATTACGCACCCTTTTCATCTTGCCATCTCGTTAACTCATGCCTAAAATGTATTAGAAAAGGTCTTGCCCACACGAAAAACATTAGCTATCGAGGTGTTACTATCAGTTCACACAGCACTTGTCGTCCCACCAGCACAGAAAAACAATCAGAATTCAGAAAGAAACACAGAAGATTCTCTCTGCCCATAAGACAGAATTCCAAATGCCACAGATGTTCCCAAAACACAGTGAAATTGCTAAACCACTAGCACAGCCAAAGATACCCGAGGATGAGGATTACCAATTCACCACAAAAAGCGAATACAGGAGCTGAAAAAAACACAGGCCCACTTACACGCAAAGTATCGGAAATCTGGTCATCCGCATCGGGGACGACAGAGCTGAAGACCCCAGAGCCCAAAGCATCGACCTTTGGAGCCCGATTGCCGGGACCCGAGCCGATCCCTCCATGAACACGCGAATCAAGAGCTTCCTTCGACGAACACCGATACGGTCGGCATACACGCCGGCTACGATTTAAAGGGGACTGCCAAATCGGCAAACGGAAAGATCAATTCGATACCGATGAGGATAAACAGATGAAAAAGACCCCCTTTATTCAGTGATTCGATTGGGATGAAGCTGGTGAATTCGTGGGTTCGCTGAAAGCAATTGGTTGATCGATGATCCAGCAACAAAGACGATAACTTCTGAATTGGAGAGAGAGAGAGAGAGAGAGAGAGAGAGGGGATGTCATGGAGTCATTACGTTTTCTTTGCGTGGAGTTTGTGCATTTCGACCAGCAAGAGGAGTGAGCCCCCCAATTTCAGCGAAAGTACGAATTTCTCCCCTAAGTTTTGGATATTGCAAGATTCCCCCCTCCCTTTCTGATATTTAGCTTTGTAGCCCTTCTCGATCTTGAGTTATAGAAATCTTTAGTTACATATTTTTTTGTTTCCTTGCCAGCAGTCCCCTTTGTCGTATGTAAATTTTTTTTGAACTCAGTTGTCGAATTTTCAGAAGTTCGTCTTACATAATCCTTCTTTAAATAAACTTAAAGCATTAACTGATATTGCTATTATTGCATGGAATTAAAGATTCATCGCCACCAACATCCAACTTGAGATTTGAGCATTAACGGCTACGACAAGACATAATCAACTGACGTTGGTTAGTTTGAATTCCATTTAATCGGATTTCACTTTCTGGTTGAAATGGATATGTCCACAACTATTGGTATAATGGATCAGCAATTAACAATGATAACTGAAAAATCGTCACAGATTACTGACACTAAGTTACTATATGATAATTAGCCTTTCACATTTCAAGCCAAAGAAAATGATTCAAACCTTAAGTTTAAAAATTAGTTCAAGGGTGTCTGAAAATTTCATAGTTTTTTTTTTTTACCTAGGTAGAAAATTTAAGGGTTATAAGATTTATCATTGTCAAATATAACTAACCAGCTCTTACTAATTAGTGATTGTCGGCTACATACGCCACTTAAAGTTTCTAAAGCCAAGATTCTCCTTTTCATCAGAAGCACAACGAAGTTGGAAAAAGGCGCAGATCATCTCCAGTTTTCCGCGATACAAACACGTTCCATCGATGGCAAGAGGGACCAGTCCAACTTCCAACAAGATCCCCATCCTAGTCCTCCTCTTCTTGACCCTCGTCAGTCTCTGCCAGTTCTCATCTTCCCAGGTCCCGGTCCTTCAATCCCTGGCAAGATCTCATCAAGACGCGATCTTTTGTCGGTTCGGCGGAGGAACAGTCAAGTGCCGGAGTGTACCAATCTCGGGTCGAGACCCGATTGCACCCGGAACTCGCAGTGCCGGTGGTGCCGCAGCGAAGCCCTCGACGACATGTGCTTCAGCAAGGCCGAGGCTTGGCGCTTGCCTCCTCAGGTCTTTCTTTGCGATTGATGGCTCTTGATCCGTGGTCTCCACGATGTCTTGTCGTCTGGGTCGAGAAAGATTGCCGAGGAAGATCAGTAAGTTTGTCTGAGTGAATGAGCTCGAGAGGCGATTAGGTGTTGGTTTCTTGTTTTTGTTGGTTTTGTGTCGTGCCAAATTTTTTTTTTGGGGGTTCCATTTCTTTGTTTATCTTTGTTTGTTATAAGAGGTTTGGAGAGAATTCGAAGGAATGTCAGGACGTACTGTGCTTTCAGTTCATGAGCTGATGAATCGGATGCATCTCTTCTTTGCTTGTGATTTTTTTTTTCGTTCTTGTTTCTTCCCATGAAGAAATCTACATAATCTGGCGGAGGATGTAGAGGGTTAGCTCCATCAGATTGAGCTGTCGCGACGCAACATTTGCTTGTGAAATCAGAACTTTTCACTGCCGTGTCCCAACCATTAAGTTCATCATATTATTGGCGGAATTTCAGGTCCGAATAATGCTATGGAATTGTATGACCTCAAATTGTAATTATTGGTATCACTTCCAGTTTCAGGTCTATGGTAAAATTGCTACGTGGTGTGTGAGTTGGAGAAGTATCCGTCATGCAGGCTGATGATTTGATTTTGCCCAGGTCTTTGTTTCTTTCATGAGATGGTTTATCATTCTATGTTTTAGGCATGGCACCAATGAGCACGACAAACCAAAGTGTGAAATTCTACCATGAGTAACCCTTAGAATTCTGACATATTTGCAAGCTAAGTGCAAATGCATACTAAGTGCTCAAACGCAATTGAATAGACATTCTGATTTATTCTTGTTCTCTTTGTTTTGTCCTCTTCGTACAGGGTTTCTTTTCCTTATTTCCTTTATAAGATGATGGAGAGGAAATAAGAAATCTAAGTTTTTTTTTTTGTTTTTTGGGGTTAACTGTTGGCGGCAGTCATAGGTGCCTGATATGTCTGTCAAAGCATGCATGCTTCTGAGATACTTAGAAACAAGGGACAGGATGAGCATGTTGCACTGCCATGACGCTACAGTTTGTGCATTTTGTCATTCAATCATTTAGCTTTCTGAAATGAGGAAGTTTCAGATGCGGAGGGGAAAAAAACATTAGATGCAATGGATATGATTTTGTTATTTCTTTCGTCATTGGTCGTTGATTTATTTTGGTTACCATGTGCAATTGTTATTAAACTGTCTTGTACATGCATGAGCGGCTCTTGCAGATATCTGTGGGGTTGGTTTGTGGGGGGTGAGCTGTACAAGATTTTAGGATTCTAGTGGTTTGTGATCGTATTTGTTTTCTGCACCAGAGTCATATACAGATCAGGACCAGCTAGCTCAACCTGATCTGCCAAAAAATAAGTACTCCATCCAGAATTTCGCAGAGTTCGTTGTTGGCCAAGATGTTTTGTGGTTTGTGATTGAACTTTCACTTAAAAGGTGTGGAATTGTAGCCTTCGAAATATTAGGATACTAATTGTTTTTATTGGGTCAATGGTAACACATATTACGCTATGATATGGGAACTAACTAGAGTAAGTTCTTTTAATAAGCCTCCTCTGCAGCCAGTTGGAGTTCACTGTTGGCTATGGTTTTTCCATTCAGTTCCCATTAGATTCTTTACGAGTTCTTTACGTTGAGAAGATGAGTAAGTTACACTTGTTAATGACAATATGCTGTTATGAGGTGACCAAAATTTATACAGATCGTGTGGACCTCGGAGAAATATGAATCAAGTGTTTGACTATTTCATCGTTGCACAAAAAAAACTCCGATTTTTAGGCAAGGAGTTGGCAAACAACCTCAACTTCAAATAAGTCATCAGCCCCAGCTTAGTGAAACTAGAAATGATACATGAAATTGTATGCTTCAGATTGAGACACACGAAATTTGCTTCATGGCATGTCTCAGTAAAGTTGATGAGGTAGATGTTCATAAGCTTTTGTTAAGTGGACTGCTTCTCATGCTGCCTTGAGGTTATCCCACTCCTGCCTGGGAGGAGGGAAAGTCGGAAAAATCAGCATTTACCCCTCGAGGGGCAGTGTCCCTGCAAGATGCCTAGCCATGTGCATTTTAAGCTCGTGAAAATTTCTTGCACGAAATGGCATTTGCTGATGTTCTCATCTAGTCTTAATATCCTCTTGACAATGTTCTGAGATGACATTTTGTGCTGCTCAGATGAACCAAATCACCAGGGCAGGTATGGTATCAGCTTGAATTTGTGCATGACCAAATCTGCTCTGCTGGTTGTACTCTACTCTGTGTGTACATGAAGCTCGCTCAGACATAACCCAGTTCCTTGCATCTCCATCCAATCATATGCATTCTTGATTGAGAAAATAAATTTGCGTGAGTTTCGATTGGAGGAGGTTTCAGTCTTCTAAATATTTTGCTTAGCGCAGGCGGTCTAGTTTTCTGTGGTGCGCTAGTTTTTGACGACACATTTCGTGTGGGTGTAGATCAGCGATAAAGAGCGATGTAGTAAACTCTGTAGTATGAGCTATTCATTACCTCGAAAAGGAAAGGATGCTCGGTAAAACAAATGAACCAGGCACGATCTGTGTTTACCTTGTGGATAAGTAATTTACAGAACAGGGATAGAGAAGAAACCGCGAAGTGAATAAATAGTAAAAACAATCCAAGTAATTTTGCAAAAGCATTGGTTCTGATTCTGACCGGAATTGAACAATCCTCTGTCCAATTTACCAGCAGTTACACAAACAAAAGAGAAAGTAGTCACAACGAATCACATTCCAACTTCGCATCTTCTCCAGCTCGGTACTGCTTCACAGCCTCCTCATATCATCAAACCCATCAGTCCCTTCAAAGAACTTAACCAACTTCCCGAGCTGGACATCGCTGAGATCATTGACAAACGGGCTCACAGGGATTGCGTTCTCCGGCTGAAACACGTAGGCATTTGGGTTGTCGTCGACGATCACCACCCCTCTTCAAGGTCCCCTGCCCATCTTGGACAAGTCCTTCACGAAACTTCCCATCCACTTCCTCGCACGAATCCCGAAACACCAGCCGGTGCGATATCAGCGACCGTTTGGGGTCGAGCCGATCAGCACCAGCGAGGCGTACTCTCTCAGGCCGGGCCGTGAAGATCACCAGTTCGAACTGCACTCATCACACGCAGGAAATCATCCACCCGGGGCGCTTAAGCACGTAAAAATTAACCCCTTCACCGTTTTATCGAACGGCTGGACGACGAAATCGAACTTTCTGGAGGTGGGTCGGTCTGCGAGGGACCGTGTCTCATCGAGGTCGAGAAAGACGGTCGTCTTGGGCGGCAGATACCAGCTGCGGGAGACGGTAATCTCGGAATCGAAGGAGAGGGATCTGCATAAGCTGGCCCCGGCTAGGGACGGCGGCTCGTCGGCGACCTTTCTGAGGACCTTGAAGCCCTTGTGGCGGCTCGGAGTGCCGATGTGGCCAACTTGGAGAAGATCTTGACGAGGCGGCCGCTGACATGAGTGGCAGGACTTGTTGATTGTCGAGCAATGAAGATGCCGGCAGCGGCGGCCTTCTTGACAGGGGACTTCCTTCCGGTGGCGGCGGCCGCGCCGGCCGCGGCAGTCCTTCATGGGACTTGGTGGTGTTCTTCTGATGATTCTTGACCACCATCTCTGGTTCTTGATACAAGAGGAGAGAGATTGGGTGGTTAGTGGGTTGGGAATTGGAGACGTCGTCCGGAAAACGAGAGGCGTTTTGGTCTGGTTTTTTGCGGGGGGATTTTGATGCCATTTCGAAATGGTGGTTCGGCGCAACGGTCCGGAGATTTAGGTTCGGACGGGGAGGCTTGGATCTTCTGAGAAATGTTGGGTAAGACCTGGATTGCCACGTCGGCCGTTACCATCCCACTCAAGGTTGCCACGTGTACGACGTCCCACGCGAAAGCGATTTCAGAACTCCTTCCCTTCTCTCTCTCCTTTGTTACCGTCGACCTCACAGAAACACACTCTCTCTCCCCTCTTTGCTCCCAATCTCCGCCTCCGCCGTCGCCTCCACCGGCGGCTCCGATTCGGCGTCGTCTGCGTCCGTCGAGCTCAGATCCGGCTGGATTCTCCGGCTCGCTCTTATATAGACTCGAGCCGAATCTCCCGCGTGCAGAGGTTAGGGTTCTGTCCCTCTTTCGTTTATGTGCTGGACCTATCGATTCTCGGATTTGAAAACGCGTTTTAGTCAGTTATTTTGGTTGTGTCTTGTGCATGATTGAGAGGCTGTTTCACATATCTGTGGGTCCTGGTTCTTGCTGGGTTTGGTTTGGGGCACGGGGGAGGGAGG
Organism: Psidium friedrichsthalianum; assembly: GCA_019149425.1. Lineage (NCBI taxonomy): Eukaryota > Viridiplantae > Streptophyta > Magnoliopsida > Myrtales > Myrtaceae > Psidium > Psidium friedrichsthalianum. Next base: position 4,514 of record JAGVVM010010243.1, on the reverse strand, counting down.
GAGGGCAAAGGTCGACTTTCCCATCATATCGTGAGATTCCAGTGTGTTTGTGATCGGATCTGTATTTTGCGCCAGAGTCATACGTCGATCAGGCCCAGCTAGCTCCAAGCTGGCTTTTGAAGTCCTCCATGATGTCTGTAGAAAGATATGTTGTTTCGGCAGAGTTGTTGTTTGGTCGCAACGTTTCGTGGTTTGTGATTGAACTCTCACTTAAAGGTGTGGAATTGTAGCCTTCAAACCATCAGCATATTAATTAGCACACTAAACCTTTGACATTGGAAGCAAATTCTGGATGGAGTACTTATTTTTCGGCAGAGCTTGTTGTTTGGCCACCATGTTTCGTTCGTGGTTGACGATTGAACTTTCATTAAAGTTGTGGAATTGTAGCCTTCAAAGCATTAGCCCTATAGATTGTTTACCAGCTAGAGTCAGTTCTTTTAAGCCTCCTCTGTAGCCAGCTGGAGTTCACTGTTGGCTCTGGGTTTCCCATTTTGGGTCCCATTAGATTGTTGATGAGTTCTTTTCATCGCTAAACGACGAGTAAGTTACACTCGTTAATGACAGTATGCCGTTAGGAGGTGACCCAATTCATAAAAGGTAGTGTGAAACCTTGGAGAAACATGAATTTGATGAACTGGAAATGATGCACGAAATTTGTATGGGATCGAGACATGGAAATTTGCTTCGTTGCGTCTCGGTAGAGTGACGAGGTAGATGTTCAAATGCTTTTGTTAAAGTTGACTGCTTTTCATGGGCTTTGTGGTTATCCACCCCCCTACCAAGGAGGAGGGAAGTCACAAAAAGTAGCAGTTACACGTTAAGGGGGAGTCAGAAAAAATTTCCCATTACTTTCTGTACATGAAATTGCTTGATACATTGTGCCTAGATTACAGGGGCTCTGGGTGCATTTTAAGCTCCTGAAAAGTTTTTGCACGCATTGGATTGGCAATGTTTCGTCTAGTCTTGATACCTTCTTGACGATGTGCTCTGAGATAACATTTTGAGCTGCTCAGATGAACCAAATCACCGAAGCCGTAATATTATCATCTTGAATTTGTGCATGGCCATTTCTGCTCTGCTGGCTGTACTCTGCTTGTATATGAAGCTCTCATCACCGAGCTTCTGTTTCTTGCTATGAGTAAACAAACACACAACTCTTCCAATACGCGAAAGCTAGTCCTCCGTCCTCTGCTTAACTGTCCTTTAAATTGTACATTTGTTAAATGCCGCGAAGGTTTGACACACTCCCTGCGCAGACATACTCCAGTACCTTGCTTCTCCATCCGAGTAGTTGTATTCTCGCTTGAGAAAAGAAATTTGCATGAGTTTGATCTGTAGAGATAATGTCAGCATCGTCTTTGTTTGCGTGTGGGAATTCCATAGCACAGGAATCAATTTTTAGTAGGTTTTCAATCTTCCAATATTGTTTAGTACACAGTCTAGTTTTTCTCTGGTGTAACTTTTTTTTTGGCAGCCGCACATCATGTGGTGTAGATTAAGGAACCGACATGACATGCCGACACATCATTTATCAAAAATAGATATTTTGACAAGTTGCATATAAAATGTATATTTTTATGTATACATATAAATTAATGTTATTATGATTATTTCAATCCAATTATTTTGATTCAAATTCATAAATAAATACAAAAAAGGAACTCCAATGAATTTACACAAAAAATCCACTAATTTTGACAAAATTCAACTACATTCCATTCCGACAATCCATAAAACTTGGATGGAAAAAAAAAAAACAAGGCAATCCCCATTCACTATAAAATACAACAAGTAGCCATTCATTTACCTTATTCACTCCTCTTGAAAAAACAATAGACTCTATCTCCGACTCATCAAGTGAAAGACTTGCAACTTCAAATATCCCAACATCTTCACATGTTGAAACGCATCTCCGCAAATATCCTTGTTTCGGTCTCTCTTTTTGCATATTGTGAGCTTTTTCTGATAGAATATCAAAGTGGTTGTGAATGAAAAATCAAAATCTTCTGCATATTTTGGGATCATCTTATTTCTTCTCACTCCAATTCCTCTCCAACATAAGAAAAAATAGTTCTGAAAGAAGCTTAAGGTTATGCTTTGAAGCATAGGCATACATGCACCATATTAACCCCACCAAACTTAAGGCCATATAAACATGATTTCTCGCAAAATCTACATGCTGCAAATTCACGTTGTTGCGCTCATTCAAATTAGAAAAATATTTCTTAAAGCATTTTAATATTTTTCTCGATTTGTATCCCTTATCTTTGTATGAAAAAACTCCAGTAGAATCTTCATTGAGTCATTGATCATTATAATATTTTATTTAATTAATAAAAATTTATATAAATAAAAGAGTATTATATTATATAAAAAAAAGTAATTAATAAGTAGAATCTATAAAATTTAGAACTTACTAGGATTCAAAGTATGTGTAGGCAATAAAGTGGGTTGTTTTTTCTAATCCAACGATACACAAAAATTTGTGAAACACATCATAAAATGTAAATTCTCATTTATCATTTTTACTTCATGCACTATAAGCTCTCCCTACTTTTGGTTCATTGATCCCACATGTTACAAATGTTTATGAGTAGGATACTGTTTCAATTGTAGGACACGAGATTCAAGAAAGCTATATATGTACATCAGTGAAAATACAAATAAGGGACTTACTTTTATGAGATTAATTCACATAAATTCTTATGGATCGTGGATTAAAAACAACCCTTCACTAATTACTTACACATTCTTAAATTCTAAGTAATTCTTAAAAATTTATAGACATACTCTACTTTATTAATTATCTTTTTTAAAATGATAATATAATACTCTCTTAACTTATTATAATTTTTATTTTATTAAATGAAATACTATATCGACGATCCAAGACCCCCAACGAAAATTCTATTGAATTTCTCCCTTATAAAATAAGTGATATTGATCAAGAAAACACTAAAATGCTTAAGAATATTTACTAACTTGCAATGAGCACAACAACCCGTGAATCTTGGAGCATGCAAATTTTACGAGATTTAATAATGGAAATTTTAAATTTAATTCCATTCAAAAATCATATTTATCGGATCCTAAAACCTGGCGGGGTTAGTCATGGTGCTAGCTAATCCTTACCCCTCAACGAAAGCAATAAAACAAATACCCTTTATCAAGAATGAATCAGTATATAAACACTCCAAATATTTAAAAACTACTTACTGACTATGAAAGTAAACATGAAACTAATCAATATAGTTCCTATAGTTCCAAATATCGAACTCTCAAGGGCTCGCGGGGTCATGAGACGAGCATCAGCTGGTGTAATCAAGCCAAACAAGAGCCTAAAAGTGTAATAAGGCTCTATCAACGCAACAAAATTTATTTTTCTACTCCATTCAAATTTTTTTTTTTCTCATCTTCCCTTGCATTTTTTGGAACATTTTTTCTAATGCCCCCCCGCGTGACAATCCTTTTTTCCTCATTCACACGGGCCACTCCCTTCCCATATCTACCCTTGCCAAGCACCACAATTAGGAACAACCCACGAAAGCCCCATTAAAGCTAAATCAAGTCCCTACTAAACACGCTGGCAACTATGTCCGAACTCCACAGACCGAACAAGCCCATCTATTACTTTCCCCGTTTTATTTTTCTCCGTTCCTATTTCGTTTACAATTCCCTTCATTGTCTACATTTCAGCCCCTCCTCCTAAATTAAACGACAGCAATCCGAAACTGTGAACCGTACCTAAATGGATAAACTCCAAAACAACCGTAGCTTAAAACAAAGGTCTATAAGGAATCACGACAATTTCATACATCTGACCACCAACATCTCCGGAACCGGGCTACTGGCAATTGTCACCGGAAATCGGTCGTCGGACGTCCGACTCGATATCTACCGAAGCTGCTGATATTACAGGACCCATGACATAGGCGAATCTGGTCAATGGGTAAAACTTCACCATAGCATGCTAGTGACCAGCAAGCCCCACAAGACATGCCGACTCACTAATACAACTCCGGACTTGGACAAAACAGGGGGAAACTCATGAGTTTACGACCCAAGTCTTTTTCAGCGAGCACCCGGCGGACTTGATCGGCCGGGAGACCCTAAACTACGTCCCAGTACCAAGTCAAGCAAGAAGCAAAGAACTACGAATAGCAAAACATGGAAGGGCTGTTCAAGTCAGCATTCGCAAGAACCGGGGAAGGCAAAATCTCGCTATGACTCGACGAAAAGGGCAAGGCCCAAAAAAAGAAGAAGAAAGGTTCACGTGAGCGGCGTTCAAAAGCAGAAGTCCCTACCCGGCCGAGCAACGGCAGCGACCGGGCGAGTCGGGCAGGTCGAATCAAACCGGACACCGCAAGGTCTCCGAGCAGGATCCTCGGCAAAGAGACAACCGAGCTACATGACTGGACGAAACTCACCGGAAAATGCTGAGAATCGGGAGAGGGAAGCCGTGAGAGGACGTCGGCGGCTGAAGGCGAGGCAACTACCGAGCACTCCCGTTTCCT
>JAGVVM010010242.1:0-13350 GCA_019149425.1 Psidium friedrichsthalianum | reverse complement strand
TTTTTAGTAGGCGCGTGGGGCTTGAGGGAAGTTTAGTGACGTGGGGATTCCTTTCTTTTGTTCTCTCCTTTTCTGACATTGCAATCCCTCAATTCTGTTATCTCGGTTGTATTGAGACAGTGGAGTATGGAGCCTCTTCTGAGTCTTGTACAGATGCTTGTCTACGCTAAAATTTTACAAGAGGGAATATTTTACTTTAATGTTCAGTATTATCTGGACTTCTAGAAGCTTTTCATGTTGGAAGTTGTAGAGGGGTTAGAACCAGATTTTTGTTTTTCAAATTCAAATATAATTTCCTTTCTGTTTGTGCTTGGTGATCAAAATATTTAATAGTTACATTGACTTGGAGATCTTTTGTATTTGGTCCTTTGAGTTTTCAATCAGTCTGCTCATTCCATTGGCTTCCCTTCTTCCTTTCCAAATGCTTCATTGAGAACCGATGTGGGGCACTTGTAAAAATGCAATTGATTGAAGAGGAGCTGCACCCTATTTGCAGACTGCAATTAACTTCGGCTTTCCGTTGATAGAGTTTGATTACATTCAATTGCATAGCTTGTGGGCTTCTTCCTTTTGTCTGCTTTTCGCAGAAGAGAATATGCCATGCCATTTGACTGTATAGGTGCTCAGACTGCCTGGGTTATGCTCCACGAGGAAGAATTGTTAACAAGAATCACTACATCCAGTGTGGACATTGATAACATCCTGGGGAGGAGGGATAAGTTGCAGGGAAGTTACTGAAATAGGTGAGTGGATTTTTTCTATGTTAAGTTCAATAAATGCAATTTTTTTTCCTCAGCTTTTCAGTAAGCAAAGATGTGTTGAAGATCCTCTTTTTATGAATTTCATCTTTGTAGGTGGAGTGCCAGGAATTGGTAAGACGCAGCTGGGGTAAGTGTGATTTGTTGCAAATCTACTTTTCTTCTGTGTTTTTTCTTTTTTTTTTCCAATGGGCTTCCTTCGGCAGAATTCAGCTTGCAGTAAATGTCCAGCTTCCTATCCCTTGTGGTGGCCTCGGGGGAAAAGCTATCTACATTGGTTAGTATCAATCAAACCTGCTTTGCTTTTAGTGTTTGACCTGATAAGTGTTGTGATATTTCTACTGCTTCTAATGTCCAGATACAGAAGGTAGCTTTATGGTGGAACGTGTGCTGCAAATAGCTGAAGCATGCCGCAATGATATGTCAGCAACTAATACCGTATCCCAAGACATTCATGCAGGGAAAGTAGGAATGCAGCCTAAGGATTTCTTGGAAAACATTCTCTATTTCCGTGTCTGCAGTTATACTGAGCAGATTGCGTTGATCAATTACTTGGAAAAATTCATCTCAGAGCATAGAGATGTAGGTATATGTTTGCCGGTTTGCCAATTATGTCTTGCCCTTTTCCTCGTGATGCCTTTCTGTCTGCATATTTGGATGTTGTGCCCTTCTAATAGATTTTTGACCTTTCCAAGTGCAAAGAGTATGTACATATCGAATTTATCGTGGTTGGTGTATTGTGGCATGTGGCCAGAGGTTATATGTGTTGCTTTCCTTCTAGTTATTGTGGTTTAGTCAGGCTCTTCATGTCCTTTCTTTTGAAGGAGCACACAATGAATGTATCTTCTGCTTCTCGGTGTGCTTTTTATTGCTTAACATCTGATGCTTGTCAAAGTTATGTACAGGTTAAAATTGTCATCATAGATAGTATCACTTTCACTTCCGGCAAGATTTTGACATGGCCCTCAGGACCCGACTGCTCAATGGAATGGCCTTGAAGTTGATGAAACTTGCCAAGAAGTTCTGCCTGGCTGTAAGACACGTATTATTTATACAAACTCTTTAGTTGAGATCCCACAGAATTTTGGCTAAGTCCCACTTTTAGCCTGTGAAAATGCTCATTTGTTATATACAGTGAACTGAAAATCAATCAGCTGATATTGAAGCTTTTAGACCTGTGAAATTGGCAGGCTGACGAACTGGGATGATTGATAAGCAAGTCGTGATGAGACATGATTCTTACTTTCTACGTTTACAATGTTAAATCACTTTGACACGCATGCTTGTGTGCAGAATATGTGCACAAGGATGTGCAGTTTTAGATTATCGTAGTGCATTCTTTGTTACATTTGGGGTAGTAATTTCCAGTAGCTTTCTTCCCTGTGACTTATAATGATTATTTCACTGTTTTTCACCGTCTTTAACTTGTATATTTCTGCCTTTTCAGGTCGTTCTTCTGAATCAAGTGACAACCAAGTATGCAGAAGGCTCTTTCCAATTGACTCTTGCATTAGGTAATTGTGATTCGTAAGCCTGATTGCTGTCAAGTTCCTTCCTGTTCTCGTAGCAACAGACTCAAGCTTCTGTCATTTCGGTCTCTTTGGGTGCGTGATTGTTCTGAGCAGGGGATAGCTGGTCTCATGCTTGCACAAACCGAATCATCTTGTACTGGAACGGCAATGAGCGATACGCATACATTGATAAGTCGCCTTCTCTTCGATCTGCGTCAGCTCCATATGCTGTTACCGCTAGAGGGATCAGGAACTCTGTTTCAAACTGCAAGAGAATCAAGTTGATGTAGATGACTCAGGATGGTAGTCTCCTTCTCACCTTTCATAGATTCAATTTTCTGGAGTGATGGCGATCATTTCAAGTTTGTGTCGACCCTTGCTTTTGAAATCCGTCCTTCAAATGAGTTATTCTGCATATTCGCTCTTAAATATTTCTGTCTCGTTTATCTCCCGCCATCTCTTACAATCAGGGCTAATATGAGTTGGCCACGAAGTTGAAGACTACCTTTCTTACTTAGATATGCAGTCTGTCCTCTAGATTCCATGCTTGCTATAATCAAAAGATTAACCCAAAATTATAAGTATAGATGGAGCTACATGAAAGGGTTTGATTTTGGCATCCCATTTAAGCAAACAATTCATTAGGGTTTCCATTCCCCAGCCAATTCTTCACGTTAGGGACTGAAAATTTTGTTTTGATCCATTTCAAAATCACGGACTTCAATGATGAATCCTACTCTTTTGTCCCCAAAGCATTAATGGCTGAATGAATTGCACTGTACCCAATAGATGCAACGAAAACCTTAAAATTTCTAGGCAAAGAGAGTTCAATTTCCTAAGCGCAATCATCTTGACTGAACTAATCCTATGTACATATCAACAATACCATACCATACCATAATCGAAAGGTACAGCGGCCCAAGCAACTAGACTTAACATAAATGTGGCCACTGGAGATATTACGTGTGGTATATGACCTTTTCATGGAGTAATTGGCCTGCCGTTGTTTTGTGAGTCTGTGAAGAAGCCTCGGGCCTAAGACGGGATAACACTATTGATAATCTCAAACCCAAAATAATTCTCATCTTACAAATAATCTCAAACTCCTATTGCTTTAACGCATTTACTCTAAACTAATTTTCGTCTGGCAAAAGATGTCAAACTTCACTGGTTTCCCATGTCAAATTTACATTGGACTTATTCTCGTTTTAAAAAAAAAAAAAACGAAGTGGCACCCCTACCCAAATCTAACTTCCGCTAGCATTCCGTCCAATGTCCGGTTAAAATACACATGTGGCAACACATGTAGTAAACGATTGCAAGACGAGGCTAAATAGAAGAATGCTAGATTCTACGTGAAACGTCCATGTCATGTACTCATGCATTTTAAAGGAGGATAGATTTGGGTAAGAGATATCGGTTTATAATTTTTGCAATACGGGAAAATTAGTGTGACGCAAATATGTCATCGGAAACCAATTTTTTCATCTTTTGAAAGATGAAATTAGTCTGAAGTAAATATGTTATAGAGGTACCGATTTGATAAATGAGACCAAAATTAGTTTAGATAAATTTATAATGGTGTACTAGCCTGGAGCCTTTTTGTTGAAAACATAGAATTTCAATTACGAAGATCTCACTCCTCAATGATGCTCCTGATAATGTGGAAGAAAATAAGAGGAGATTGAGAGACAAACATGTCGAGGTTGCTAATCATAATTTATCGCAAAATAAAAAATAATAATCAGAATTTATGATCAGTACGAAAATTCGTAAACAAACCTTTTCAGCTTCCTGAAAGATTTAGTTGGAACTAATGTCATCTAGTGATTTCATGTAAAGTCCCCAGAAATTAAGGCTGTGTTTATTTCACGGAAAACTCAATATTTGAAAAATATTCTTCAAAAAATAATCGCATAATGAATGAACAAAAAATATTTTCATCACCCATAAAAATAATTAGGCATAAATTATTATAGACAATGAAAACATTTTCCGTTGACTAATTTTCGCGAGCGATATAACCAATCATTTTTTGAAGATATTTTATAAATTTTGAGTTTTTCATAATACAAATGCACCTAAGCTGGACAAGTTTCAGATTAAAATACATTGACGGCGCGATGAATTGCCGCCGGATTGAACCATATCAAAACGTTGTGCGTTTTGGTTCGGTATTCCCAAATGACTTTGGCCTTCAAAGGGCCTTGGTTCAACAATTTAAGAGGGCTTGAGTCAAAAGTTTGTCATAGAACGATGCTGTACTTCGTAAAACAATTCTAGAGTTTTTACTCTACTTTTTTGAGCTGATTACTTAAAAATCCTAACTTTAAGTCCAATCTCAATTTTGCTTGGACTTTTTTTTTAAGAAAAAAAAATTCTCAACTTTCACTTTAGTCTCAAATTTGCTCACGCATCCGAAAACGCAACCGGTTTCTTCAAGATTATCAATATCAAGCGATTGTTGTTATTCCATGTGAAGGTAAAAGTATTAAAGAAGACACATATGTTGATAATAAACTGGCCCTAATGTTGATAGTTTGAAAAAACTTGTGGCGATTTTGGGTGTTTGGGCAGTTATGAGATTAGAGTGAAAGTTGGGGATTTTTTTTAAGCAAATAAAAAAAAAGTTTAGGCAAATTGAGATTGAACCTGAGCTTTTTTTTTTTGCGTAAAACATTTTCCTCATTTATCGCGTCTGGATTTCATAGGAAAATGAGTTAACATAAATTTTTCTTTCCTAATCAATAGAAATATATATACTTTTATTCAGGAAATGGATTTACTCATTAAAAAAATATTTTCCTGTCGAAGCTTGGATCAGAAACCTATGTCTAAGCACAGCACACTTGTTCCTGGCCTATGGTTGAGTACGCTAGGGTCCATCAGGGTCGAGACCCTGGTCCAAAGAGGCTGAGCCCGGAAACCAAGTCCACAAAGGTTAGTCTTGGGACACTAGTGCTAGGACTCCATATCGTTGGCTGACTCCTCCGCGGCCTTGGCTTAAGTCTATAGAGGCCGGGCTCGAGGCCCTAGTGCTCGTACCTAGATCTCCAAAACTTGGGCTCTATTCCATTGAGGCTAGGCTCAAGTCCATAACGTTCAAGTTGAGACCTCACACTTGAGATCAAGTCCATCAAGTCTAGGATTATAACCTCAATGCTAATGCTCGGAGTACTCGTCGCTCGGGACTACGTCTATGGAGGCTAGGCCCCGGCTCCCATGCCTATCAAGTTCCACTTTATGAATAGTGCCTTGGCTAGGTTGAGTAATGTAGTTCGCTTGGCTCGCAATGGACGGAAAGGTAGGTTCCATACCGATAAGACCTCCTATCCTAAAATGAGCTCATTTTACACCAAAAACAAGATTCGCTTGATTTTGTGCATCTGATTCAAGGTGGGACACTGACTCTCTAGAGTGAAGACCAGAGGTTTTCGTGAGAAGTGGAAGTGAGGGACTAGGACAACGAAGTTCAATCAAATGATATTGAGCATATTTCTCATTTCTTTTGGAGAAACAAGTGGGCTATTTTTTTTTAACCCCCAATCCCAAACCTAAATAAAATTTCCATAAAAAATTACATCGAGATAGGTTGACCCAAGTTTCATAGCCTTGGGTCTGCTCTTCCAACCATGATTTTTCTACCCCATAGGGAAAAGTCCAAACCAATACAAGTGGGTAGGTAGAGAATATCTAGGGAGCAAGACAACTTGAATGGCATCCAATACATAAATCAGTTAATAAAAGAATCCAACACTTGCTTTAGTCTTTGTTTGTGATGACATAAGTCCCTCCCTACAATAAATTTTAGCGGATGCTGCCACTATAGTTGGTGGCAAACTCGTTTTGGGTAAAATTTAGATATTTGTATCCTGTTGAGGTGAGGAACCATGGAATATATGTTTGGAATAGATTCCTTTAAAGGCTATACCTATGTGATAGGGATAGAGAATGAGGAAAAAACTAAAGGGACAACCTGGCAAACTAAAACATTTTAGTAGCTAGAGGAAAAGAAAGTAAAGCGATTCTTGTAGTAGTGGCGAGCGAAACCTATTGTTGATGATACCTTCTTCTTAGTTCCTTCTTCTCCTTCTTCTATAACTTGAGCTTAGAGGATTTTTCTCCATGGAAAAGATGATCCATTAGAGTCAACAAGAGAGTCCAACTCATTGCTAGAAAGCTTTCTTTATCTTTATGGATAACAAATTCATTTTCAAATAGTTGGGAGACTTTACCGAAGATGTGAAATAAATGGATTGAAAAAGACTTGATCAATTGAGAACTGATAACTTTCAAATTCAAAGAACCCTAAAATAAAAACTACGGTGAATAGGAGAGGTCTTGCGGAAAAATACCAACTCCAAATATTTGGATATCGATGCATACATTCCATTTGAAGATGGAGCTTCAACAGTAGCTAGGTCCAGAGGGAGAGCAATACAAGCGTCGTGCTACTAGATGAAGCAATGAAATGCTACACCTTAGATGGTGATAGTCCAGTAGCCGAAAACATCACTAACTTATGCTCTAACCTACATAGGGCTCATATAGGCGCCCAAGACCTCGGCGCCCATGTCCACGACCCGAGCTTGAGACGATGTCCCTATCTAGGACGTGGGTCCATTGAGGTTGGGTTTGCGACGCCAGTACCTGCCTAGCTCAGTCAAGGCTAGGTTCGAACCCTAGCACTTGTGCCTAAGTCCATTGAGATTGAGTCTAAGGACTTCAATGCGCAATCCTAGGTCCTGGACATTGTGCTCATGTCCATCAAGGCCAAGATCAGGACCCTGACGCTCGTGCTTCGAACCCCAAAGCCTAGGTCCATTGAGCCCATATCGGGGTCCTTGGCTCTTGGGTCGGGGTCCATTAGGTCAAAACCCTAGTGCCCATACTTGATTACCCGATTGTCTATGCACAAGTTACTATAACACCTTATAATGTATCTCTATTTAGCAAAATTTCCATATCAAATAACGATTAATATTTTTCAAGCTTCTAAATTTCATCCGAATACCGAAATATATTGTTCTTTTTCCAAAAATAACTTTATTAAAATATTTTTCTATAAATACCTTATATTTCGAGAAATAAATGACGGCATAAAGTTGAGGCTTTCTTTTTTTTTTTCCAGGATCTAGTCCTACTTTTTCCGTATAAAATCAACGGCTTTCCTCGTTTGTGAAGAAAACTGGTACACGTACAGCCAAGAAATAAGACATGCGTCGAAACAAAATAGCGGATTGTTTGCATTTATTCATGTGCTGCTTTTCCATTTCCCAACGTTTTCAAACGAAAACCTTGTCGCCTAGAGGCGACACCAACGAACTCGATGGAAGTCATCTCTTCCGAAGCTCGATCGTGCTCGGCATTTATTCTTTCCCGTCACTCTCGCATCAGCTTCGCAACAACCACAACACCAACTTACATCGCCAGAGTGCCCATTTTTATTCCGTTGTTCCATTCATCATCTCTTGCTTTTGACGCTTCCCTCCCTCTTCCTTAAATCCCCATCGAAGGACTCCCGTCTGATGATCCCAAAGCTTCGATTTTCTCGCGAGCCACCAATCCAAGAATGCACCCGGATCGCCCCACTTCGCATTCTGCAATGCACGATCAAGATTTCTGCTTCAAGAGCTTGATCAAGTCTGAATGCTCGATCCCTTTCTTCCCTGGAGGCTTGTCTCTTGATGATGCCCTCCTTCCGTGTTTCCTCGCTGTTGTTCCCCGGAAAAGCGACCCTTTTGAGAATGTGGCGGTGAGTCATCGTAGGAGAGCGAATTACGGTGGAGTAAACGCGAGAGTAGGTTTTGGGAATAGTGTGTTTCTGTCTGTGAGCCTGTCGGCGAAGGGAAATGATGGGTATGCGTTGGACTCTGCAAAGCTTTTGGGAAGCAATAATGGAGAGAAAGTTGAAGAAGCGAAGTGGAGGAGGAGAAGGGGAAGGTGAAGGGATCAGGTGCTTTCAATACCACGAAGCATCTCTGGGCTGGAGCTGTTGCTGCAATGGTCTCAAGGTCTCTCTTTATATCTCTCTTTTGCTTTTCATTGTCTTATTCCGTTTTATTTGGGGTTGACCAACTATTGCCTTTATTTGATACATTTGTTGTGTTTTTCCCCCCCTTTGAATGATCTGTAAAGGCAATGCTTCTAAGGTTCTTGGTTCTTTTCCTGGTTGCATTGCTTGTGTGTATGTAGAATTGTGTGAATGAAAGAGGCTAGTTTCATGTTTTATGGATTGTGCCGCAAGCAAGGGAAAAGAAGGTGAAGCGTAAGTGGTCTTCAGAGTAGAGAATTAGGGAAGGAAGAGGTTAGGCACTTGAACCCAAAACCTTTGCTACTTGCAAGAGGATGGTCACCGATGGACCAAGCTGTCGCCTTGCAGGCTTACTACTTTTTGCAAATTGAGATGATGCAGCTTGTATTGCATCGTAGCTAGATGTGGCTTGATTACTGCAGAGTATGTTGGGTCTAATACTAACAGTGCTAACTTGCATATTAGGTATTCCAGATAAAACCAAGGTCATACTATACACTAAACAAAGATAGTTTACTGGAAGACTGATTTATCCACCTTGATTGTGCTATGGTTGGGGGTGAATAAATACAGTTTAGCTGAAGAGTGTATTATCAGCATCCTTTTATTTTAAGTTGTTATATTCTTTTCTATGTTTCTAGTAGTTAGATTAGCATGTTCGGTTTTGATTATTGCAATCAGGATCTGTCAGCACTTTCTCTGCCAGTGCTCACAATGTCATGCTAAAAACACCATCTGAACAGCTACCCTTTAATATGTTTGATTACTTGACCAGCCATTTTTTGTTGATCTGATCTTCCATGGTATTTAGCTAACTAGATTATTGATTTCTTGCCACTTAGTTCTACGTACTATAAGGTTTCTTTTGTCATAGTTGGTATGATCACATCTTGGATTTTATTCTTGTCATTCATCATCTTAGTGGTTGACGTCTATCATGCTTCAATGTCTGTTCTGCTTTGTACTTTCCTTGCAGTTAATAAAGATCAAGTGTCACTTCTGGACATTGTAAACTTAGAAGTGGCTCAAGAGAAAAACAAAATGTGGCTAGAGACTTTAACTTCCAAACCGACACTTCTAAACTGCATTCGAATGGAATAAAACATTGTTTTGAGTTGTGGTCAGTGTTAAAATTCACTATGTTTTCTTTTAGTGTTAGGAGTTAACTGTATAATCTACATACCTGTTTGGATAAACTTTTAAGGGAATCTACTGTGCAAGATTGTGGGATTGGGCATTACACAATGTGTCCGGTCTGTCTAGAAGTGATTATGGATTAAAAGATAAACAAGTATTAATTTATTGGTTTAGCGTAAATTCGAACTTTGTGCTATGGGAGTTAGAACCACTTTGTGCCTTCCAAAGAACAGTAAATAGGCAAGTTGCATTATGTAATGGTGGATTTTCCTTTTCAGAAGCAGAGAAGTGCATTTTCTGCCAATAAATTGCCGCTGCAGAAGTGGAAAAAAAAAAAAAGTTTGCTCGATGATGCTTAGCTTCTTTTTCAAACTGTTTCCCTATAACTACTGAGAAAAAACCTGCTTCATTAGCATATAAAATGCTAGTCTTTTCACCAGAACTGTTGTTGCCCCTCTCGTGAGACTGAAGCTGGAATATGTAGTACGTGGTGAGCAAAAGAATCTTTTTGAGTTATAAAGACAATTTCAGCTGCCCAAGGTCTGAAAGGTTTTTGGAAAGGAAATTTTGCCAATATACTCCGTAAGGCTCCATTTAAGGCCATCAACTTCTATGCCTATGATACATACAGAAATAAATTGCTGAAATAGTCTGGAAATGAGGAAGCTACGAATTTTGAGAGATTTGTTGCTGGTGCCACAGCTGGATTACCGCTACTTTGCTGTGCTTGCCGATGGACACAGTATGTGCAATTTAGTCTTGTTTTCTCTTTTCATGCCACGTAATGAGCTTTACCTCCGTGGTGTATATTATTATATAGCCCACGTTTTGTTGTGGAGCTGTATCATTAGCTGCATAACTGCAAATTGAAGTAGGTTTAAAACAGGATAACTGCATGGACTGAACAAGTCAGCAGAATGTGTACGGCAATGAAACTGTAGCAAAGTTGCTATTGTAGTCACTTGATTGTTGACTTCTGAAAGCAAATTAAGAGCCTTAAAAGGACATGATCTGCAACTAAATCATTGTCCAAATTTTCAGATTCCACCATAAATCAAGATTGTGAATATAACATCGCTATATGTAAAAGTTAAAAAAAAAAAAAAAGAAGTCTCCATAGGTCATGATCCTAAGCATGCACTTCATCTAGTGATTGTCGTTTAATTGTCCCAGTCCACAGAATTGAAAGCCTTGTGTTCTGCTTATTTCATTACTGGACTTGAAATGCATCCAACTGGTCCCATCATTCCTGGATAATGGACCAAATAGTGAGATTTCCGTTTTTTCCTGTCAGATAAGAACAAAGATGGTGGCACTAGGAGGGGAGGCCTTGGGTGGTATAATTGGCGCTTTCAGACACATGTTCAAACCGAAGAAGTCTTCTCTCTCTACAAGGGTCTGGTGCCCGCAGTCATAGCCATGGCGCCTTTAGGCGCTGTTTTCTATGGTGTTTACAATATACTGAAATCAGCTTATCTGCATACACCTGAGGAGAGGAAGAGTCCCGAACTTATGAAGCAAGAAGCCAAGAACTGAATGCCATGGAACGATTGGAACTTGGTCCCATTAGGACCTTGCTTTATGGAGCAATGCTGGTGCATGTTCTGAAGCAGCTACTTATGCATTTGAAGTAGTGCGGAGACAACTTCAAATGCAACTACAGACAACAAGATTAAATGCACTCGTGACTTGCATCAAGATCATCGAGCAAGGTGGTGTTCCTGCCCTTTATACTGGCTTAACTCCCAGTTTACTACATGTATGAATTGAACCTTAATACATCAAATTGTGACAAATGTGCTTGTGTGGAAATTCCTTATGCTTATTGCGTTTAATATAGCCAAAATGACTAAAAAATGAATAGGAAAAACAAAAAAGAGAGAGTGTGGTCTGCAATAGGCATTGAACCTCTCCATGCTTCCGTTATCTATTGAAGTCTATGCGAGATGAAGGGTGTCATTCTGAGATTTGGGGAGACCAGAAATCCTGTAGAAGTTCAAACCCAATTTATATTCTCTATCGTTTTAGGAATAAGCCAAAGAGGCAAAAATCAAAATATCTCGAACATTTCTATTTTCGAGACGAATCATGCTTTATTGAAGAAGGTAGATATTGCATGTGCCGCAATAGATTTGAGTACCCTGACAATCATTAGAATTCATTCTCTGAAAGGTTCAGGTTGAAGATATACTTACCTGAGGATTTGGAAGAAATGCCTGGTGGTTTCTTAACAACTATGCTTGTTCATTCAATAATTGCCGAATGAATTTCGGGACCTTAGAAGGTAACTCGAACATCGGAAACGTGTTACCTGTCAGGCAATGTCAGAGGTAACATGTGCAACATTTTCATTATGAGTCATCGGTTCATGCAAAACTATTCAGCTAAATTTGCAATGATTAGAAGTAGTTTGCGTAAGAATTTATGATACAATCAATCAAAAAGTGGATAATGCATAAACTATTCTGTTAAGTTTGTATTACCAATTTTGTTCAATGAGGTATCATAGTATGAACACCTCGAGTGTAATCTGAATGGGTGATTTCAGTCCAAAAGGGTTTTCTCTCATTTTCGAGGAAAGCTGTTTATCCTGATTGTAGGATTGAAGAAATCATTCAATCTTACTATCATGCATTCAGCAAGGTTGAGTAATTCTCACAATGAAACGATCAAGCCGATTGGAGGTCTTATTATGACCATTAAATGTAAGTTCGGTCAAAGGATTACCAAAGGGGACTCTTTTGAGCTAGGCCATTGCCCCCCCCCGATTTTCATCATCTGCTCAGGGTTTTTATAAGATCAAGAACCTGCAAAAAGTGAGAGAATAATCTGCTTGACCTTTCGAGCGCATGCTTAAAATTATTTAACTCTATGTTAAGTCAAGTGCCTTAATCAGAAAAGACTTCACGAATTGTAATGTAGTTAGAATTGGGACCAAGAAAGTAAAAGGCTTATTTTGGACCTAAAAAATATATGAGGTGGGAGTTTGACGTTGGTGATCATTGCATATTATCACCAGTCTTAACCTTTAGAGTAGTCCTCAAAGAAACTTCGTGATATCGCCTGCTTAAGGACGATGTGGAAACTCCAAAAGAGAGAGGTCAGTGATCTTGAAAATTATCTCCGTTCTAATCTTTTGGAACTGTTTTCAAAGAAAAATCATGGTTGTATGAGAAATGGCATTAACTTCTGTGATACCATTCATCGTTCCCTGGTGAAAAAAAAATGGTTGTAAATTTCAACTTGAGTATATTTTCAATTTGATTCCTTTGAAGAGTTTTTTTGCAACCAGATTCCTATCGGGGAATTTACAAAAGGAGACAAATTTTTCACTAAGTTTACCAAATGTACATGTAAAGTTCAAAGCATTCAAAAATGAATATTGATTTGAATGGCCATTGGCTTTGTTTTGACTGTCACTTTGCTTTTCATGCCCTGGGAATGACTAGAAATAGAATTTCACAAAGATGGTGTCATATAAAAATGCATATCAAAGATTTCGCACACTTGAAGAGTGATTCTTATTTTTTTTTTTTTTAGAGGAAATCTATGAGACCTACTTCTTCATGAATTCTTCCTGCTTTTTGAGGTTGACGCCCATCTTCATTTTGGGAATGGCAATGATCACCAACAGGGTTTTAAGAAATGATATGCGATGCCTCAAATTGGGCGATTGCAAAGAATAAAAGGTATCGGATAGAGAAACGAATATTTTCGTCGTTCTAAGGCACTTGAATTACTGTACGAGATTAAAAGTAAAAAAAACAACGAAATTGATGTTAGTCGTGAGTAAGAAAATTTTAATCATTTACCTCGTGCTATTGATGGGACTACTCCATTTGGCCTCGATGTGAGGTGATTCTTGATCGGGGTTACGAAAATAAAACCACTGCTCAAATGGTTGCAAGAT